>PVJC01022433.1:0-16199 GCA_004026665.1 Murina feae | reverse complement strand
CCGGAGGGGAACCAGGTGGCTGGGAGTGTGCATAAGTAGGTTGTGGGGGTGTGATCCTGCTGGTGTTCAGGTCATATTTACCCCTGTCCTTTTCTTCAAGATGGAGGGATTCCTGGCCCTGGCCCTTAACTGCTCTCTACCCCCCCCCCCCCCCAGGGTGTGTGACCCTGTCCTGTTTGGAAAACCCATGCTGCCCTCTTTTCCCTTTATGTGTAATTACGGTTGGATCATCTCTGTGCTTTGCTCAGATTCTCCTTCCTCCCTCTGGGGTTGAGGAGGAGGAGACACATCTGACCAATTAATGTGTGTTTGTGAAACAGGCAGCAGCAAACAGTCATTTCGGCTTCTAGGAATTAGGCTCACACAGGGTGGAGAGATCAGAGCCCTTCAGGGGGAATATTTCTGAACAAATCACAGACGATTGGATTCTCTAAGAAACAGCTTCCTGCCTAAATGAAAGTGGGAAAGATGGGGGAGAAAGCCTGTCTGCTTCCAGCCATGTGTCCAGAGCCCCAGGGGTTGAGTAGAGTCCCCAGTCCCCCCACGGCCTCTGCTTTCTGTATTAGGCTTTGCTCTGCAGCCCTGAGTTAATTTCACCCCTGCTGCTTTGTCTTGGGGGAGGGAGTGCTGGTTTAGACTGTTGTGAGGAGAGAGGACTGTTGTGCTGCCACACACAATAGTCGTGTCATTTTATCGGGAGTGCTACCCCAGGGCTGAGAACTGCTGCTGCAGAGATAAACCGGTCCCTCTCACCCGCCTATTGTGTACACAGTGAAGGTCATAGGTTCAAGTCTTGTCTGAGAGCTTTGGATATGCTCCATCTCCCAGGCTCCTCAGTGCCATTTTCTTCCTTTTCCAGACTGGGGCTTGCCATTGGAGGAGGCCAGACAGAAAGGCTCTTCTTTTTGAGTGAGGAACAATGCAGAGCTCATTGGCACACATTTTTCAGAAGAATAGGGGGTGCCAGCCATGTTGTGCCTGCCTCTGTGGCTAGCCTGTACTAAGTTGTGAAGGAATAGTGTCTGGGAGACTCGACCCTGATGTTTATGTCAGACCTCCAAGGGGATGTTTCTACTCTTGTTTGAACCATCATATTTAATTCTTTTTACAGAGATGAGGCACTCATACAGCGATTTGTGTGTGTTTGTTTAGGAATACAACTAAAAGCATGTGTAGTGTTAAAATAGGGAGTCAAGGACCCAGTACCTTTTTAATGGTCACTTCCTGGTCAATAGTAATTGCACAACATAAAGCCACAGGATTTGCCTATCTGGTCAAGGCCTGTGGAAACAAAACAACATCCCTGTTCATTTTAATTCTGATGAAAAGGGTGGCTTCCTTACTGTGCAGAAGGTGCATATACCTACTTCTTTATTAGGGGGAACTGTGCCAAAGAGGTGAACATTTAAAAAAACACCACCACCCACATTTGAGAGCTTGAGGGTTATTAATGAGAGAAATGATGAGAACAGGCTAGAAGGAACCCTGTCCTTGTATATATCTCATAGAAGTGCCCAACTGGTACTATTAGGTAAAAATAATATTTGGGGCTAAAAATTCTGTTTTCGTTTAGGACATAGAAGAAAACTTTTGTTTAAAACGAGATTAGAAATCAAACTCATTTTGAGAGAACGGTTGTATCCAATACACTGTACACAGTAGCCAACCATTTCATATAAATAGAAATTTCAGCCTTTGGTTTTGGTAAAGGCCTTTTTGAAGTGCTGAATCTATGTTGCTTCCCTCCTTCCTTTATTTCAAATAGTCTTAAAATGATGGCTTGCCACTTAGGTGTTGGGTTTTGTTGGGAAGAAGTTGTTGTGACCTTTGTATTTCCTGATGACAGAACTGTCTTAAGGTCTTACTAGAGGTGTTGTCTGTCTTTAGGCTGTTTCCAACTAATGTATGTCCTTGGTCTCTAAGTGAAGTCTCAGCTAAATTGAGTCCAAAGCTTTTTGCTCTTGTGCTGTTGGCATTCATTTCTGAATCCTGTCAGGTGACACTGAAGGCAGAAGCCCCAGATTAATTTGCCTTGATTAGGTATAGTGCTTTCAAATTTGGGCCCTTACCATGAGGAGTCTCATGAGTCTTCTAGTTGTGACCAATCCTTCAGAGAGTACTTTGGGTCTTTCTCAGCCCCAGCATCTTGGCTGAAAATTTTTCCTTGTGTCTGGCTGGTGTCACTCAGTGAGCATTGACCTATGAACCAGGAGGTTTGATTCTCCCAGTCAGGGCATATACCCAGGATGTGGGCTCGATTCCTCAATAAGGGGCATGCAGGAGGCAGTTGATCAGTGATTTTCTCTTATCATTTATGATTCTATCTCTCTCCCTCTCCCTTCCTTTCTGAAACATGCACACACACACTTGTGCATATATGTATACACATATATGTATTTTTAAGAAAAGAGAATGTTTCCTTGTGAGAGGTCTGGAGCCTGGATAGCTGGACAGATTTGTGCTTTTTTTTAAGGATATGGAAGCATAATTTTGGCTACTGGTAGTAATTATGTTGCAATTAGTATAAAGCAACTAAATGGCTGGAGTAGGATAATTTGTTGAGGGGTTTACCGATTGCTCTGTCAAGTGGAAGTGCCACTCCTTATTTATTTGCCTGGGAACTCCACTGCCTGGGCTCAGCCATGGAGACTTAAGAAGTATAGAAATGATATGTGGTTTCCAGAACTTCTTGCTCTGCGCTCTCTCTCTCTCCCTCTCTCATTACTGCCAGGTACCATAGCACCTTCTACTACCACTTTCTCCATTTCCAAAGATAGCTAAGCAATTGTTATTTCCCTTGTGGAAAATGTCATGGATGGAAATACTGCCAGACAGATGGGGTCACTTCGAAATAAGGCAGCCTTATGTTGTGTGGCAAGGCTTTTTCCCCCAGCAGTTGAATTCTCACTTCTACTTGATTTATAAAAATCTATTTTCTTAAAAACACACACACACACACACACACACACACAGAACAACAAGAACAAAACGCCACAAAACACAAAAATCACATTGTGTGTTAAATATGCCTTTATGATCTCTCTCATAAAAGTTGGCTGTGACAGGCAAAATGAAGATAGGTGATGCTGATTGGCAGGTTCTGGGCCCACTAAGTGTTCGTGAAGGACTCTTTTCACTAGGGAACAGGTAATTCACCAAAGCACCTGCCTAGCTGGGCATGTGGAATTGGCAGCAGCTGTGCAGCTGAAGAGGGATTATTGAGCAGGTGGTTAAAGAATCACATGTCACAGTGACAAGAAAATACTTAGTCTTCTGTGGTTTAGGTTCAGTTCATATGTGTGAAATTGCTCTTTGTTTCACATTTCTTAATGCCTGGTACTGATTTGTTAGTGAGATGATAATGGAATAGAAAAAAACAGATTCTTCTTTCTCTGTTTCTTTTAGATTACTGAGTAGCTTGCCTTAGACATGGTCCTAGACAGCCCTATTGTATTTCTGTGAGTTCTGGATTTATGCCCTATAAATGGGAAAGAAATAGTGGCAATTCAGTGTTTCTAGTACTTGTCTATTAGAAATTCTTTGGTTTTAACATGGTGAAAAAGATTTAACCCCACTGGGAGGATAACCTAGCAGCTTTTAGGCAAAGGATGTAATTGACTTTTTGTGTTAGGTCTATCTGACGTGACTTACTCAATAAATTTGCATAAATTATATTTTATGAATATAATTCTCCACATGAAATTTATATCTCTTCAGTTTGTTTTGTTCCATTTTTCGTTTCTCCCAGCACCTTTATAACTCTTCTCGGGCATTGAGATTAACATCATTTGTTAAGAGTCAAATAATCACCCGAGGGCCAAATCATGTTAAGGAACCATTTCAACTAAATATTTATCTTTAAAACAAGTACAGAATTTTCAATAACTTGAATGAAGAATTTCTTTTTTGAGCTTTTCTGCAAATTCCCAGATTTTTCTTGAAGGTTATCGTCTTCTGTTAATAGGGTTTTCTTTCACATAGTCATGCCACTGTAATAGACAGTGCCATACAACCTAAATTTTATAAGCTAGTAACTTGGTGTTTTTCTTATTTATTTATTTATTTGTTTGTTTGTTTGTTTGTTTATTTGTTTATTTGCCTTCTACTCATTTTCTGTATTAGGCTGACAGGCTGTGTGCTTCTTCTATTGAAACATTCATACATGCACACAATCTAATGAAGTCACAGGGTATTAACAGTTGATTGAAAGAAATACATGATATTAGCTGTTTTAGAATTTAGAAATCCCTTTTCCAAGTGGCGTGAAGTCTCTTTACCTGAATGTCAGAGAGAGAGAGAGAGAGAGACAGACAGATTTGGGTCTGTAGGTAGATTGATTTAGGAGGAAGAGAGGCAAACATTGTGACTCTGAGGCTAGGGGCCAATAGACCAATGCAGAGACAGGAACATTTTGCAAGAATCTGCTTAAACCTGGTTTGTAACCTAGCTTTAAGTGAGAGCCTAGCAATTATTTGTATAGTATTCACTTCTGAAGAAAAATATAAACTTATTTATTTTCCCATATAAAGCCATCATAGTTGTTTGTTTTAAACAATTCACAAAGCACTATATACTTCCCTAGCATTCTCAGCAGTTTGCTTTCTCATCCTTTTTCCCCTCCTCCATCTCCTATCCTAGTTCTCTGCTCTGAAGACTTCTCTAGCAGCTTGGAAACACTCTAATTACTGTCGCTATTATAGTCACAACCCAGATCTTCCACCTCCTTCCCACTCTCCCCTTTCTATCTTCCTTCTCCCTCCCCTTGCTCTAGCAGCAGGAGTTGAACTGCAGTCTCATGAGCACAGTCAGATCTATGAATGAGCTTTATATCTTGTCAAGGCAGAACTCCAGATCCAACAGGGCTGATTTTTCATGGTTCTCTTGCTGTTTGTTCTTGGATCAGAGTCCCAGAAATAAGAGATGGCAAATACCTATTAGGTCATATCTAGTCCATCACTCAGGAGCAAACCTACAATCTTTCTCTTGTCTCTGTGAGAATTTTTTCTTTTTTTCTTTTGTAGGTGAGAGCTGTCTGATGCCAGGCAAGCTCTGAAACTGCCTTCTTTTTATTGTGCTCTCTGGTCATTAGTGTCTGTCCAATGTTACTCTCTTGGATTTTTTTATTCTTACCCCATTTTCAGGATTCCTTGTTCCCAGCAATATCTCCACCCCTTCACCTTCAGTCCTTTCTTCTTTATTGTTGGTACCACATTTGTTCTTTTGTACCATCCATCAGTTTTCTATGCCAGAAGTTACCACTTTTCAAACCTTTGCCACAAGAAAATGCTGATGGAAACACAGTATGCACATCCTTGAAGGTGGTAATGGCTTAGAAAATAAGTGCAAGGTTGGGCCCTTAAGAAACTTCCGTACTGTATGAACAAATGCTGCTTCTTTCTGTTTAATTTGAGGCACTCCCTGTTCTAACCCTTTGTTCTCTATATGTGGAAAAATTTTATTTTTGTGTGGCTTAATTACAGTTACAATTAAGTTATTGTCTGATTTAATAGTGTTATGTGTTTTCTTTGCCTTTTGTAGAAGAGGGAGTCATAAAACAAAACCCAACTTCTTATCATTACTATGCCTCCAACTAGCTGTGTGACCTTGTACTAGTCACAGCTCTCTTTGCTCTTTCCTTATCTGTCAAATTAGCAGGTTAGACAAGATCATCTCTCAGGTTCCATTTAACTGTAGAAATTTATGATATCAAAGTTGTGATGAAAGCGGGTTTTCCACTGATTGGGAAGTGACATTAGTGAGCAGTTTATAATGTGTCAAAAATATAGTCAATATTCAGAAGGGCTTATGGGTGTAGCAGATCTCTGGGGCTTGACTTTCACTCCTGTTTGATATATTTGTAAGGCTTATGCTATGTTTTGTTCTTTTTTCTTCTTACAAGGCCATCTTATTTTGAAGGGTCTTGTTTCCTCATTTTGCAGTTTCACCAGCTTATCAAGTGTATCTCTCTTTTTTTTTTTTTAATGTATTTTATTGATTTTTTACAGAGAGGAAGAGGGATAGAGAGTTAGAAACATCAATGAAAGAGAGACATTGATCAGCTGCCTCCTGCACACCTCCAACTGGAGATGTGCCCGCAACCAAGGTACATGCCCTTGACCGGAATCGAACCTGGGACCTTTCAGTCTGCAGGCTGACGCTCTGTCCACTGAGCCAAACTGGTTAGGGCAAGTGTATCTCTTTTTAGTCTGTTCAAGCCATGAGAATGGGTATCAGAAAGCTGCACAAAAAGAACCTCAGTTTATGAGAAGGAAATCATACCTGGAGGGATTTGCCAGATATCAATAAGTAATTTTGTGTATTCAGTCAGGGATCTAAGATCTTAAATCTCATCGAATCTTTTAACTAAATGGGACTGATTGTGAAGATGGATTGGGTATTTTTCCATTTTTGACAAGTCAGTGGAAAACCTTTGAATTAACTTCTTGGGATTGAATATGAGTTGTTCACTGTGTTTTGTTTAGAAAATAAAGTTGTTATTATTAATGCTGTAAATTCTAAATGGGTGACATTTGGTGAAGTCTGACTAACAAGGGAAATTTCCAAAATACCTGATAAAAGAGACCGAGGGATTGAAAGCTGGTGAGTGACTGTAGGAATTTTAAAGTTGACAGGATTTAGGAAATCTTTGTTTCAAGCAATTTAAAGGAATAAAATCACATAAGCAAGTTGATTCCCCAAGTTAGGATTTTTGTCAACATTTCCCAGTTAATTCTTAGACTTGGAACTTCTAATAGCGTTGAATGTTAAGAGGAGGATGACAGTCTTTTTAGTCTTTTTGCTTGTTTGTTAATATAACACAATCACATGTTTAATCTACCTTTGAACATTGGAAGAAGCATTCACTGTTTTTAAATTTGTACTTAAAACATTCATCATTCTCTAATAGAAAAATTTGGTGGGCAGAGCTATTTGTTTTGGATTTGCAGTAAGTCCTGGGAGTACTTTGTTTTATTCCCAGCCATCTGTAGCACATTACTAATTTTCAGGTAATCTAAAGATTATTGGGCAGTGCTCCACTTGAATGTGAGATTTTAAGAAGATTTATATTAGAAATATAAGTAGTTTTTGTAGGTAGGCTTTTAAAAAAGGTGGTAGGTGAAGTATAGGGTATTGAATTAGAAAGTGGCCAGAAAAGGTACCATGCAACCTTGGGAGATCAAACCACACCATGAATGAAATCCAGATCCTGACAGGCCACATTGCTTGCTGGTACAGCATTGCATGCTGGTACTGAAGTTTCTTAGGCCATAGTTCATTCAGTATTAGAGAAAGGCAGCAGTGTCTGCTCTATCCTATGTACAGAGTACAGCCAGGCCTTTGGGTATGTTACCAGGAATATTCTTCTTAGCAACATTGCTAGGTGAAGTCCTTTGGGTTAGGTTTATTCACATGAACACAAGTGGATGTTCAAGAATGCACCTTATAAACTTTAGTGACAAATTCTGAAGTTTGGTGTGAAACTCAGCGCTTTGTCCTGAAACTGATGCGTCTAGAGAATGATGTCTTAAAGAATGATATTAGAAATAGAACTATGGGAAGATACATTGGAATTCTGGAGCTTATGGGATATATGAATCTGAAAGTTACACAGGAAAGGAGGGATTTTTTTTTTCTACTTGGCATTTGTTTTCAATGGCACCTTCAGTAGTACATTAGTCCTGAAACCTGCCTACCCTTTTCTTCCCTAAGCGTTACATCTTCTTCCAGTTGCCATGACACAAAACTTTGGACTCATAATTGGTTCTTTTTGTGCCTTACCACCTACTCAGTCATTCGTTACATTTGGATTATTCTGGATATCATTCCACTTTTTCCTTTGGCTCACCTAGTTTTACGTCTTCACCTGTAGTAACCTCATGGTTAATGCCTCTTTCTGTATTCCATATTACAGACTGCTGCAATATTACTATAATTTTATTTATTTTGAATAATATTTATTGAGCACTTACATACCAGGCCAGCCATGGTCGCTGTCCTTTCAGGACTTGTAAGTCTAGTGGGGGAGATCAATCAATTAATAAATATATGATTATGAACAGTGCTCTGAAAGAAAAGGATTTGGTTCTAGAAGAGTATGTAACAAGGAAACCCCATCTCCTTCCTGAAGTGTTTCTTGACCCTCATCTTCCCACCTATCTATCTCCAGAATTGATTATCTTCCTCTATCTCTTGCTTTATTTATTTAAAATATATTTTTATTGATTTCAGAGAGGAAGGGAGAGGGAAAGAGATAAAAACATCAATGATGAGAGAGAATCATTGGTTGGCTGTCTCCTGCATGCCCCCCCATTGGGGATTGAGCCTGCAACCCAGGCATGTGCCCTTAACCAGAATCAAACCAGAACTTCAGTCTACAGGCCGACACTCTATCCACTGAGCCAAAGCGACCTGTGTCTCTTCTATTTCCATAGCTTCTAGCCCAGTGTTTTGAATATAACTTCATGTTTAATTAATGCTTACTGAATTGAATTGGAATTTAATATTTGAAAACAGAAATTTCTTGTGATTTTTTTTTCAGGCCTTCTTTTATGCTAAATTTTATCCCAAACTGAGTAACCTAGGAACAAGGTAGACTATGAAAGTCTTTAGAAATCCTTCAGATTCAAGGACAAGCTTTTGATGCCTTTACTGCCTGTACCAGTACTGTGGTTTCATATAACCAAGCTGATTGAAGACTTGGAGGAGAGAGGCAGGTAGTTGGTGTATGGCTGGTAGAAGCAATGTAGGTCAGTCACAGGAACCAGACTGGTTCTGTGTTTGAGGGATATAGGCATTGTTGGGCCTCTGGGTATTATGGACCTCTGGGAAGTCTTTTTAGTTTTTCCTATTTCTTTTGTTTCTTAAATATTTATTGAGTTCCTACTGTGTGTGAAGTCCTGTTCTAGCTGCTTAAGATCTATCAGTGAACAACAAACATAGACAAAATATTTCCAACCTCATGGATCACAGAAACAGAAATAAGCATAATAAATGATTATATAACATTTAAAGGGTGATAAATTAGGTGAGAAAGTAGAGCAGAGTGGGGGATTAGGAGTGTGGAGGAGGGATAGGTAGGGAATTTACAGCTTTAAATAAGATGGTCAGAGAAGGCTTCTTTGAGAAATGTGGTGCTGATGTGTTACAGGGTTGTTAGGCACTTACCTGAGGTTGCTGAATGCTCTTCTGCTCAAGAGGCAGTGTCTACAGTTGTTCCAAAGAGTCCAAAGAGCTGACATTGAGGGGGGAAATAGCTTCTTGTTATGCTCTATCCTTGGTGCTCCTCTGGCTGCCATTTCTGGAAGTTAATCATGGTGAAAATTGTAGTCAATCTTGTCTGGAAGACACCAGGAGTGGAACTGGAAGCCTTGAGTTAGTTCCCTGAGGGGTGCGATTTACTCTCCTGTTACTGGCTTGGGCACATAAAGTAATGGGTGAGTTTGGCCTCTAGGTTTTCTCCTTCCTCAATGGGGAAAGCCCAGTATTGTGACCTTATCTCTTTCTAATGAGGCCTCAGCAACTGTGTTTGGGTAGCTCTTTAAAAATAGGATTTCAAGGCCTGGTCAGTAGTGGCTCAGTGGTTGAGCATCAACGTATGAACCTAAGCCCAGGTTGCAGACTTGTTACTCAGTAGCGGGCATGAAAGAGGCTGCTGATCAATATTTCTCTCTCCCTCTCCTTCTCTCTTTCTCTAAAAAAGTCAAAACATATTTTTTTAAAAAGATTTCAAGGAGTGTGCACTCTGCTCTCAGCTTAAAAATTGAATTTTCAAGTTTGTGGTATTTTCATTACTACTTCTCCCAGTACTTAATTCATTAGTTAGAAGATGAAGATGTCTTTTTTAAAAAATATATTTTATTGATTTTTTACAGAGAGGAAGGGAGAGGGATAGAGAGTTAGAAACATCGATGAGAGAGAAACATCGATCAGCTGCCTCCTGCACACCTCCTACTGGGGATGTGCCCGCAACCAAGGTACATGCCCTTGACCGGAATCGAACCTGGGACCTTTCAGTCTGCAGGCCGATGCTCTGTCCACTGAGCCAAACTGGTTAGGGCATGAAGATGTCTTATGTCTAAGATGTTCTCTTGTCTGACTTGTGTATTGTAAATTTTCTTATAATTTTCTTGCTTGCCCTTCAACTTTTTCATTATTTTTTCTGTTACCTCTTTCCAGTTTTTCTTTCATGAAGCTAATAGGAAACAGAAATCCCTTAGGCCAGACTGCTATTTCGTTAATTTACTGCAAGCTAAAATTTCTGCCGTATATACAAAAGACAGAATATCTTATTTCTGTCCTTGAGTTAGGTAGAATGCAGCTCATAGACATCAAGCGCTCAGCTTGTTAACATTGAATGCTGTTTGATGTTGGTGAGATGTAGGGTACCTACCTATACATGCTATTTTTATTTATCTCATCAGTTTGTGCAGTGGCAGTGCCCAGGAGACCTATTTGCCATTCTGTAAAAATGTATTCTTTTTACTACCTAATTTTAGAATAAGGTACCGATGAACTCTGGTCCATGCTAAAAGAAATCTGTTACTTTTAGGCAGAAATGGTTCTAATGTTAGATGAGCTTTGAGACATGTCACAGGGCTTTTCTCTGGATTTACTGTATATCAGATGTGAGGTTCTGCATCTTCACTACATATGCTTAAGTGGTACAATAACATAGCACTGATATCATGAACTGTAAAGCCAGCAGCTATTAATTCAAGTGTATGTTGTAGTTTTCTTTAGTGGTGAAAAGAACTCAGTTTAACTAACCAAGTTGTATTGCTTTATTACTAAAAATGCTTTAACATAGCTTGGTTTGCTAGTGAAAAATATTTTTTTAGTAGTAATGTCTCTGTGGTTTGTATTAGTTGGCTCTTCCAATTCTAGCAGAGCTGGAAATCCTGGCAGTGTGGATTTCAGATGAGTTCCGTAACACTATCTGACAGAGAGGGACATGCAGGACAGTGTTTGGTAAGATTCTTTTTCTTATGAAGACTTTCTATAAGAAAGAAATTCAGTTTCAACAAGGTTACACTGGAGTAGGTGACAGTGACATAATGATGAAGTAAAATTTTCTTCCAACAACAAATACGTTTCTTCCAAAACATACATGTTTTACCTGAATATGTGATCTGACACATTATATATTTTTAAAAGTGTTAATGATACAAAGATGAGAGGAATTTCTGCTATCCTTACTAATATTTTTTTCTGTCTCCTTTCTTGGTATAATATTTAATTCATATTCAGATACTTTATAGAAGAAGACTAATTGTGGCAGCAAGGGATTACATTTTTTTTTACCCAAAGAGGTTCATTTTATTGATATAAAGGGATTACATTTTTATAAGGCTTGAAATCTTTGCTTAAATAAAAAAATGTCACATTTCTAATCAAAATAATATGACTGAATTGAAAATGTTAAAGATGATTGGAGGAGCTGCAAAAGTAGGCTAGATAATAATGTGGAGTTCATCCTATATAATAAAAGAGTAATTTGCAAATTGACCCTAACAACAGAACGACTGGGAATGACTGGTCACTATGACACACACTGACCACCAGGGAGCAGACGCTCAATGCAGGGGCTGCCCCCTGGTGGTCAGTGCACTTCCACAGGGATAGCTCTGCTCAGCCACAAGCCAGGCTGCCAGCTGCCAGTATAGTGGTGGTGGCCGGGAGCCTCTCCCGCCTCCTTGGCAGTGCTAAGAATGTCCGACTTCAGCTTAGACCTGCTCCCCACTGGCAAGTGGACATCCCCTGAGGGCTCCCGGGCTGCCAGAGGGATGTCTGACTGCCAGCTTAGGCCCGATTCCCCGGGGAGCAGGCCTAAGCCAGCAGGTGACATTCCCCAAGGTGTCCCAGACTGCAAGAGGGCACAGGCCGAGGTGGGCTGAGGCCCGCATCCCACCCCCCCCGCCCCCCCCCAGTGCACCGGGCCTCTAGTTTATTTATATACAGATTGGAGGCAAATGTGAAAATATGGTTTGAATAAGACAAACTGCTTGCAGAATACTTCTTAGGAAAATTGGACAGACTGTGTTTATGGCTAGGAAAAAAAGAACTGGCCACAGCCTTGACAATGGCTGGCCTGCAGAAAGCTGTATAATAGACTTAGATAATGCCTGTGTCTTCATTAGAGAGAAAAGAACAATTTTGCCTTGTGTGGGAAGGGAACCTACAAAGAAATAACCTGGATTTTACACCTAAGGAAAAAACAAGAATTAATAAAGGTTTCTCTAGATTAATACTATTTAATCACATTTTGATTAAGCTCAGTTTCTTCAGAAAGAGAGGAAGAAAAAATTTATATGGAGATTCTGTTTTAAGAAATCAAGCTATGATTAAGTATGTACATTGGAAAAAGTGGAAAGAAAGATTTAAAAAGGTAAATAATCTTCTAGAAATGTAAAGATTTAAAAACTATCATATTAGAAGTCCATGTTAAAAAAGCAAGGGTTCAAAAGGACCATTCAGAACAGATGGCAATTTGGCATAATCTTAAAGCTGTGGAGAGGAAAAGCCATCTTTTAAAAAAATTAGAAACATTTTCAGTCCAGCCCACAAGCAGCCCACAAAGTGATGATGGTTGAGTGCCATCTAAAATTTAGGCAAAAGAAAAAAGATGAAATAGATAAGCCTCTGCAAAACTAATGGTAGGCATTTTTTGCTTTTTATTTAAAAGGATATGTTAAAAATGGAAAGGCAGCTACAAAATTGGTGAGACTACTTATCATAGTGTGAAAGATCCATTCAGGGATGGATAACATTACAGAAGTTCCACTTCCCAAGCAAACTGAAAAGACTTCCAGGTCAGCTGATGGTAGATGCTTAATGTTTTGTTTTGTTTTTTTCTGATTAGAACATGGGTTAATCTTTTCTAAAGCACCAAAAGATACAAAGAACTCTTAGGAATTATCCCAGAAATGTTAACATTTATTTAGTATTTGCAACACATTTTTTTTCTAGCTGCCTAGGCTTCTTTTAATCAAATCAATAAACTTGATAAAATCACAGTTATCTATTCAAGCATTTAGAGAGAATTTAAGAATAAACTTTGGAACCTTTAGTGAAAATATATCACTTCAAGTTGTAAGTAGTGTGATCACTATACTTGAATTGGTGTGGATTTCAAATATTATTCTCTTAAGGATTTGGAAGGGACTAAAAACTATATTGGAAAATTGGTAAAATGTAAATTGATTGAGATGGCTTGGTACCATTCATATAACTTATTGGGGCAGTGGTTAGTTAACATAAGGAGAAGTCATATGATAAATCACTAACAATTGTGTGTGAGTTGCGTTGTTACTTGTGGACATTTTTTAGTTTGAAAAGACTTTAAAAAGTCAGGTAAAAAAACTTTAGTCATGGAATGGACAAAAAAGTTCTGTGCCTTAGCAAATTTATTTTCTGACAACGATCACCTTTATAGTTCCATAGTCCTTTTCCGCAGTTCTAAAACTCAAAAGCTCTGAAAACAAAGGTGGCTTTAAAAAAATATGTATTTTATTGAATTTTTACAGAGAAGAAGGGAGAGGGATAGAGTTAGAAACATCGGTGAGAGAGAAACATCGATCAGCTGCCTCCTGCACACCCCTTACTTGGGATGTGCCCGCAACCAAGGTACATGCCCTTGACCGGAATTGAACCTGGGACCCTTCAGTCCATAGGCTGATGCTCTATCCACTGAGCCAGACCGGTTAGGGTTTTTTTGTTTGTTTGTTTGTTTGTGTGTGTGTGTGTGTGTGTGTGTGTGTGTTTTGATAAGTTAGGCACAAGCTGGCTTCAACCAGTAAGAGGCAACTTAAGAGACAACTTAGTCTTTTTGGTTCTATTCCAAGTAAATATTCATTTTGCTGTAGGGATATTAATGAGTTTGATGTTAGAATGCTGCTCCAGTTTCAATATTAATTATCTCAACTTTTTATAGGCTCAAATAAGTGCAGTGACTTGCCTGAGATTGTTAAACAGTTATGGAAGTAAGGGAGAATAAAGAATAGAATTGAACTCTTCTGCCTCCCATGTTTTGTTTTCATTGTACTGTGCTGGTTCTTCATGACATTACCTTCAAAAACCATATGCATAAGTTCTGGGTGCAAGAATTTAAGCAGTGACACTCATCTTATTTGATACTTTAATAAATAAATATTTTTCATAAGTGCCATATTTAGGTTTTCCCAGGATAGTTTTCAGTAGATGGGTTCCCAAATAGTTTAAGAGATCTTGGCTGTTGTGGGCAGATGAAAGGAATATCTTGTATGTGGGAGAAAAATAGATTAGCTTCAGTGTGGACAAATATTATATTTAAAAAGAGGCAGAAAGTCCAAACCACTTTCTTAGCATGATTAACGTCTACCTAACAATTGTAGTCCCCAAGGGAGACTCGAAATCTTGGTAAGCTATTCCTAGAAAAATTAGCTCAGTGCACTGCCAGGGAAATGCTTGGCATCATTAGGAAGAGAATCAGAACTAAAGATAAAAATAAACTCTTCTCTATGCAAAAACAAAATTTGTCTATGTTTGTGATAGCAATTTTCTGTTGATCCCCAAGAAATACTTATCAGAGCTGGTGACCAAAGGAGGCAAAAGCTTTAATGAAGACATGTTAAAAAAAAAAAAAAAAAAAGCACACACTTTGGTTTTTTATTTACTTTTTATTTTTTTATATTTTTATTGATTTCAGAGAGGAAGGGAGATGGAGAGATAGAAATGTCAATGATGAGAGAGAATCATTGATCAGCTGCCTTCTGCAGGTCTCACACTGGGATCAAGCCCCAACCTGAACACGTGCCCTGACCAGAATGTAACTGTGACCTCCTGGTTCATAGGTCAACACTCAACCATTGAGCCACGCCAGCTGGGCAAACTTTTTAAAGACAAAGGAAATATCAAATTCTATCAAGTGAAGAGAAGAATATAAAGATTTGGTTACCAGTTCTTAGGATTCTGTATTGGATAGAGAACACCCTTTCAAGTTAGAAACAAATTGAGCTGAATTATTGGGTTGCTCTTATCAAAAGTAAATGAATAAAATGTGTTAATCCTAGAGGTAATAGAAATTAAAAATAAGGTCAAGAAGTGTTTTTGATTAAACTTTTCATTTTGAGATAATTATAGAGTCTCATACTGTTGTAAGAATAATATAGAGGGATCTCTTGTATACATTTTACCCAGTTCTCTCCAGCGGTAACATCTTGTAAACCTATAGTACAATATCATAACCAGATATTGACATTGTTACAATACACCTATCTCATTCAGATTTCCCAGTTTTACTTGTACCCATTTATGAGTGTGTATATTTAGCTTTATGCAATTTTATTACCACCACAAGTCAAGATACTGAACAGTTTCATCACCAAAAGGTCTCATGCTGCCCTCTATAGCCATACCTGCCACACTTCTGCTGCCCCTCCTTCCATCAATTGATATATTTTATAAAAACCTATTAAGAGAAACAAGGGCTTCCCTTATTTTGAGGTTTATAGATAGTTCCCAATTTTTCAACAGTATGATGGTGCAAAAATGATAACATTCAGTAAAAACTGTACTTTAAATTTTGATCCTTTCCCGAGTTGGCAGTGTGCCATACAATACTCTCTCATGGTGCTGGGCAGTGGCAGTGAAATGCTTTTGCCCAAATATAAGTGGTCTGAGCACATTTAAGGTAAGCTAGGCTAAGATGGTTATGTTCGGTAGGTTTTTGACTTATCGATATTTGCACATTTCAGCGGATCTACAGCATGTAACCCCATCATCAGTCCAGGAGTACCTGTACATCCTTAACTTTTTATAAAATTATTTTAAAATGTTTTATTTATCAAATTGATACATAATAACTTTTTAGGTTTTTCCCGCCTGTGAACTTGATATTAAAAGTCAAATAGTACTACTGCTTTCAGTGAAAATCAGCAATTATTATTTACTCCTTCCCACAAGTCTCACTCCCAATAGGCAACTGCTTTAAGCTTTTTAAGATTTTTTTCTTATATTTACTCCCCTATTTCTAAATAATAAATAATATACTCTCCTATTACCCTCCCCTTCTTATCAAATCCTCCTAATATAACTTATGTTGCAATTTTTAGTCAGATCAATCTATATTCATTATTTATTATGTTAAGGATTATTTATTCCTAGAGGCCTGGAGCATGAAATTTGTGCATGGGAGTGTGGGCGGGGGGGGGGGGGGGTGGTGG
>PVJC01022432.1:0-27321 GCA_004026665.1 Murina feae | reverse complement strand
AGGAGGACTGCTCCGAGCCTCAGATGCGGCTGGGGGCAGGTCCCCAGTGGTGACACACACACATACACACACACACACAAAAGGTGCCTGGCAGACTGGGGCCATCATAGGACATCCACTGAGGGGTCCCAGACTGTGAGAGGGCACAGGCCGGGCTGAGGGACTCCCTCCACCCCGAGTGCACAAATTTTTGTGCACCAGGCCCCTAGTCTTATTATATATTAGATACTAGAAATACCAGTAAACAAATAAAATATCAATAAACTATATAAATAGGGCTGCTGGTCGATGGAGCTCACATTCTAGGGTAGGAAAATTGTAGTAAGCAAGTAAACACATGAATGAAATTTCAGAAACTGATATGTGCGACAGTGAAAAGTCTCAAGGATATAGTTAAGTTTGCCTGGTTTTTGATGGGAGGTCAAGATCAGCCTCTCTGAGGAGCCATCATATGAACTAACTACGATCTTGATGATAAGAAGCCATACATGTGACTATAGGAGGAAGAGAATTCCAGGCCAAGGAAAACCTGGTGCAAAGGCCCTGAGGTAGAGTCAGCATGGGTTCTTTGGAGGAGCCCAGAGAAGGCCAATCTGGCTGGGTCCTTAATGAGAGGATTCTGACACCGTTACAGTGGGAGAGGTAGGCAGGAGCAGATCCTATGGAGCTTGTTGCCATGGCAGCGTGTGGCACTTTTATTCTAACAGCAATCAGAAGCCAGTGAAGGACTTTAAGCAAAAGAAAGCATGGTGTGCAAGGCTCGAGAAGATCAAACTGACAGCTGTGTAGAAACTGACTTTCAGGGCCAGTGAGAAGTGTCTTGCCTTTGTCCAGGTGTGAGCAATGGTGGCTTGGACTGTGGTGGCGCCCTGAGGAGGGGAGGTATCTGGGGTACGGGTGCTGGAGCGGAGCCAGTCAGGTCACTGATGGATTGCAGTGCGAGGAGTCAAGTAATGCTGGGAGCAGCGCTGCCCCATAGAATGGAACACAGGCCATGTTCATCGCTGAGTTTTCTACTAGCCACATTAAAAATAAAATTAATTTTGATAACATTTTAAACATGTTGGCTTAAATAAAATATATTGTAATACGTAATCAGTATACAAATTATTACTGAAAATTTTCCATTTTTTTTTTCATAGTAAGCCTCTGAAATTCAGTGTCGGTTTTGCATTTGTAGACCTCTGCAGTTTATACCAGCTCAGTTGTCCAGTGCTCGGTCCCAGTGTGTTGGCCCATGCAGGACTGGCTGGCCTCAGGTCTGAGCATCCGGGAGCCTAGCATGGTGCCTGACCAGGCCTCCCGCTCCAGGCAGCAGTTTCTTTCTCCTGATAGGGAGGAAGGCTGTTCTTTTTGCTTCCAAAGGCTGGATTGTAAAACTCCCATCTTTCCTCCGTTGACACCTCCGTTAAAAACTTCAGGACCCTGTGCACCCAGGGGGACTTCCTCCTGCAGAAGGCAGAAGGCATTTGTAAGACGAGGTCTTGGGGTCTCTTGTCTACCTCCTCTCAGAGTCTTTGGGTTTGTGGGTCTCCTCCTGTCCCAGAGCCAATCGTGGGCAACAAGTATCCATGACCAAAGGGACAGAAATGGACCTTACATCTATCGTGTGTTTGGGTGGACTAAGGGCAAGTGATTCCACGGGATTTTGTAAACAAAAAAGTTGATATAAAGCTATCAAATTCACAAGGACACACAAGAGGGCACTTGTTATTCACACTGCAAATGAAAATTTCATTTCAAACATCCTGCTTCATTAATTTAATTTTAATTATGTTTCTTTGCAGTTTTGTGCATTTTAAGTGTTTTATAGTTATATGAGAGCTGTGATGGTTATGATACTTTATATATCTAAGAATCTACAAAGTAAGGAAGCTGGCATTGCCTTTGCATGCGAAAGTCCTTTTTAAAAGGGGTCTTTAAATCCACCAACTCCACTAACAGTGTTCAAAGTGGTAAACAGCTTCCAGAAGCAGAGTGAGCCCATGAAACCCCCTGCCATGTTTTTGACCCTATGCCCTCAGCTGTGCATTCACACTGACAACAAATACTGAAGGTATGAGGAGCAGTGGGCCAGAGAGCTCCGAAGCCCTCAGTTCTTAATGGGATCTGCCATTTACTTCAGTGTTGTTTTGCCTTTGATGCCATGTTCAGTTTTGATTATTTAATGTCATATAAAAAAACCCCTTTTAACTCAACAGTGCAAACAAAAGTACTGTATTTTGGCTACCTAAGAACTTTGGGAATGTTCCTGAGTATTTAACACCCCTTTAAAAAGTATTTCTATAGGACTGTATTTCCGAGTTCTAAATCATGGATTTTTAAAATGTAGGATATTTTAAATGAAAACATTCCAAAAGACAAAAAAAAATTTGCTGAAGCTCTAAAGTGTGTATGTGTGTAGAGGGAGGAGAGAGAGAGAGAGAGAGAGAGAGAGAGAGAGAGAGAGAGAGAGAGAGAGAGAGAACCCATCAGAAAAGAATGTGTGACAACATAATGTCAGCATTAAAGATGGTCCAATCATGGTCTCCATACCTCATCCTTTAGATGCACACACACTGGTTGAACTTGCTGAAAATTCAAAAATCAGGGCTTGACTCCTTTAGAAATTTGCAGTGAACGCCCTCCTCAAAGAAAAGACAGGGCTGCACCCTGTTGGTGACACTGCTGTTGGGATTGGACCAGCCACCCGCTCTGGGTCAAAGTGCCTGGCCCTTCAGAATAGCAGCCATCACTGCTGAGTCCCTACTTTGAGGAAGATGCTTCCCGGTATTAACACACCAGATCCTTACAATCTCTTTAAGTAACCAGTTAGTGTCTTAAGCATGTTCGACGTGAGGGAACCAAGGCTCAGAAGAGGCAAGCTCCTGATCCACTGTTGAACAACTCATAGTGGACAGAGCTGGACATAAAGCCTATCTGACTTCAGGCCTGGGAATTATCTTTATATTCCCATCAGATTTCCGGCCAGGTAAGCATTCATGCCAGACCTTCAAGTCCCTGCTGAGTCAACTGAGCTAACCTAAGAGGCACATTGGTTACAAGTAATTTTGTTTCCAAACCTGCAGAGTGTGGTCCAGTCACATGATGAGGTTCTCGCTTCAGAGTCGGCTAAATTGTGTTCTCTTTCACCCCTGATCTTCACTGTCATCCCTATATGGCCTCTGCCAGGCTTGCACTCAACTCCAAAGTCTTTGCCCTCTGTCTATTTTTGCATGAGTGAGCTTGACAAATGTTTTCATTGGAGAAGGCAAGCTGCCTCCCTGTGCTTGGTTCACAGTGAGCTCAGTAGAGTGGCACTGCTGGATTGAGCTTTAGTCGTCAACACTTTGAGCTGATGCTGGTCTAAATAATTGTCCTGGACAGACTCTGATGGATTAAACCCATGGCTTCAGGAGTCAGAGACATCCCTGCTCCTGGATGAAGGGCAGCCTATGAGGGTTGGGACTCTCCCTAGCAGTGGCAGGCTGTGTGGGCTGTATGAATGGATAAATTGTTATTGCTTTTGAGATTACTCCTTTTACAAGATACATAGAATAAACCCCAACTAGTCATCATTCTGGTGCAGCTAGTAATCATTGTATCCGACCTGTTGACAATTCATGTTGGATAATGGATAAATAGGTCTCAGTGTATCTGTGAAGGTCTCCTGATGATCGGGGAGGGATCTGTAAATAAGAAAAATCCAGCTGTAAGAGATAGCCATGAAGATCTAGAGGCTAATTGACAAAGTACAAACACTCATGTAAAATGTAAACAGAGATGAGGAGATGTCTTTGAGGTACCTCGTGTTGCTGGAAGCTTGGCTGTTTCAGCTGTACTCTCCTCCTGAGGAATACTTCTCATAGACTTGCATGATTGTCTTTATATTCCTAAGTATATATCTTTATACTTGCAAAGGTAAGGTAGAGTAGAAAGTCAGCATGAGCTACTCAGGCATGGAGGGAGGGAACTGGTGTGGAAATAGTAGCTTGAAAACCTACAGAAAAAAAAAGTGAGAAAGATGGCTGAATAGCTATGACGGGGATAAACATGTACCACCATGGGAGTTTGTTTTTTTGTGTGTGTTGTTTACCATCCCCCAGCTCTTTAAAGAAACCCTTTTATAAGCTTGCTCACTTTCCCCTCTTCTCAACTGTAAAAAGGGTTTCTCTTTTGCTGGTCCAATATGTAAGATTCTGTGATGCAGAACTTGGGGACTGTGTCTATGTATAATATACACATGTGTATATGTACAGAGATACACACTTAGTATGCATGTATGCATATATGTTTGAGTGTTATGTCTAGAGATGCATACATGTGTGTATATGTGTGTTTCTATGTAGACATGTCTGTCTCTTTTTCTCAGGATCATGTGGCCTAGAGATTACAGAGGACTGGTAAAAGCTTGAAAGTAAGGAATTTGAGAGGTTCTGGAGTAGTTGTGGAGTCTATGAATTGAAGATAAAAGGAAAAGGGACTTTAAGTATCATTCTGGGTCATAAATTAGGATTCTATTAGTGTTCTTGGAGGGCAGCAAGAGTAAAACTTTTTGGGGGCTTGGGCTGATGGGCCTGTGTCTCTCTAATGTGACAGAACTGGAACGGAATCACATGGGGCCCACATAGAGTTTGACTTACACAAACACAGATTCCCCACGCTCCCACCCCCACCACACACATCCCATCCCCAGGCATGCTGTATACAGGTTACTTGGTACACATGATTGATAGACAGGACATTGAAGAAAGGGAAAAAATCCTTTTTAGAACGAAAAAAAGTTGAAGTTGATTTTGCAGAAGACAAATTTCTTTATTGGCATTCCCAAAGACAATCAAATGGCGATATTATTAGAGAGACAGAGACAGGAAAGTGAAGTGGCTGTCCAGTCAGCCGCCTGCTCATGGAGATTCATGAAAATGTTTTTTTTCCAACCAGCACCTCCTTTTCAAAAAAAGGAGCAAAAGAGAAATGAGCTGTGAGACTAAGCATATGTGTTGCTAATGAGAACAGGACTTCTAGATCAGGAAAGATTTTTGGATGGGTTGTCCTTTTAGTTTTGTCTCTGATTTGACTATATTCCATATAAAGAGGAACATGCTGTGTGTGTGTGTGTGTGTGTGTGCATGCATGTGCGTGTGCACACATGTGGATCATTTACTCAACACCATACTTCAGGTATTCTGCCTCTCAGGATGATACTGATTGCTCCATAGTAGCAGGGCTAGGACCTGGTCATAGACCTGAGGCCTGAGAGTTTTGCTGAATCGCTAAGCTGGATTTTATGGATCTTCAGAAATCATTTATAAAAGAACTTAATAATAGGTTACAAATTGTGGCACTTTCTTATTTATGGTAGACTATTTCAATTCAGAAGAAAATTAGTATTGGTCAATTCTATCTTTAGATGTCCCTTGAAAAATATCTAAACATTATAAGTTTCATTCCTATGTATGTAAGTTTGCTTTGTGAGAACACAATAAAGGGGTGGACAAAAGTAGGTTGATAGTTGTGTACAAATAAATAGCACACTAATTACTAAATAATAATATAAGAATAAACTGTGTGCTTTACATACTCACTCCTGTAAACCTACTTTGCCCACCCTGTATAAATATTTAACAAAATAGGAAATAAAAACATTGAAACAGTTTCTTTGTATGTCAGAAAAAGGAAAAGAACAGTCTGTATGTGTGCACGTGTGCAGTGGCAATTAAATTAACTGCTTTTGGAGAACTGTTTCTTTAAATATTTCAGGCAGGAACAAGCTATAACAGCAGGGAAAAGAAACTCAATTGAGGGGTGCATGGCACCATCTAAAAAGGGTGAAAAATTACTCTGTCAAACAAGAGCACATTGAAATTAAACACGTCTCAAAATTACATCCTCCCTAGAAGAGTGGCTTATGCTGGGAAATTGACTACCGGGCGGGGGGTATGAAGGTAAACTGCTGTCTGTGTAATTTCAGCTTGTCACCAGGTAACTACAGTAGTAGTCAACATACTAATAGCAACAAAGGGGCTTGTCTGCTGCACATTCGGAAGGAGGCAGCTGACGAGCCATCTGGGTCCTTTAGGAAAGAATCAAGATTCCTTCCCAGCTCTTAGAACACCACTGGAATGCTGAAGGACAGCTATTCTTTAAGAGAAGTGCAGTTCTTTGTATCTATTAGTCCCACTACAAAGACAAATCCCTATGAAACGTAGTATGAATGAAACCACATATAGTGAAACAGGGGAGAAATTGTAGGCAAGTGGGGCAATACCATAGTTCATAGTTGCCACAACTGGTGATGACACATCAGCCTAGGGCACATAATGACAGCTCAGATAGAGAGAGATGGAGGAAATGCATGGGGTCACAGTATGTTGGTAAAACTATCCACATGACCCTAACCCGAGTGTCTGATAGAGTGGGTGGATGTAGGATGCAGGGGGATGTATGGGTGTTTGGTAAGCATCCAACTCAAGGTCCTACAAATAGTGATCATGACCCACAAATAGTCTCTCAGGTCGGGATGTGGCTCCTCTTGGTTTAGAGACCTGAGAACTAAAAACAAATTGTCTGCCTTCTCCATGGTGGACCGGATAATCACAGCAAGCACACTTATTGGCATCCCGAATAATTTCCTATTATTCGGAAAGAATAAAAATGGAGTCACCTAGCAGCCACTGGTCCCCAGTAATTTGATACCTCCCAGATGTTGGAAGGCATCATATGCTCCTGCGTGACTCCTTGGTCAGGTTCTCTAAAAGGAGTTCCATTGTCCTTTGTTCTCCAGTGGGCGCTGGCCTGGCCCTCTAGGGGGTTCCTCCTTCTCTCCTTTGGCCGTGACTGAAGTAGACGTGGGGTAATGTCCGCTTCTCAAGAACTAGACAGCTTTCTTGGTCTTTTTCCTGTTTGTGGGAGGGCATAGTCATTGTAGGCCTTAGACAGAGGCTTTTTACTCCCAGCATGCAGTTCCTTTTGGCAATACATTTCCCTTAAGAATTCAGTTGGATTCTGGTAGTTGCTTCCAGTATGTTCCATGAGTCAGTTAACACAATCAAAAACTTTTTCAGACACAGTTCTCAAATCTGGTTTGTGTTTGCCTTCTCATCCTTTTTTCTTCTTTCCAAATTAATGACTAGACACATTGAGGCTTTAGGAACAGAAAGCAGGAAAGTCACATTTCACCTCCCTGACCCCCCTTTTTTTCCAGAAAAGAACCTAAGGTTTTTAATGTGTAGCTTTCATCCATCAGGAAGGAAAAGATGAATAACTCAGTAGAAATAAGACAAAGTATGTGAGGAGACATGTCACAAAAAGAAAAGCAATTGGCCAATAAATAGAAGAAAAGCATGTTCATCATCACAAGTTTAAAAAATTATGAGATATATTTCCTATCTATTAGCATGGTATAGATTTAAACTTATACATATTAATAAAAATTATATATATTTACAGTGTGCAAAATGATGATTTGATATACACATACATAGTGAAATGATTACTACAGCCAAGCTAGTTTAAGGTCATCTCACATAGTGTGTGATGAATGCACCTGAAGTCTAATTATGGTATTCTTGCCTGCACACTGGATCTCTAGACTTATTCATCCTGCCACACCCTTAATTTAGTCTTTGTTCTGAGTCATTTTATCAAATTGAGAGTTTTAATTAAGCATCAAGGGTGTAAGGTCCTGAATTTTGAGATCCTGCATATTTCTTCTATTTTATAAACTGGCTAGTTCTTCCCGGTTCATCTTTCTAGCAACATCTTGCTATATGCAGCCAGTGCAACCAACACGCTAATCATCTGTTTCCACTACAGCAGGAGTCAGCATAGCACAAGGCCCTGCATTTGTGGGCCACCATCTCTCTATCCTCCGATATCCAGGTCCTTGTTGCCTGCTGCCCAACAGTTACACTACTGTGTGTTTATTATGGTTTTTATTATGACAGCACCCTGTTTCTTCATTCCAATTTCTGTGTAAGGATAATTAATAGCAAAATTTCAGGAGTTTAACATGATAAAGCCCAAATGGCCCTGCCCCAACTAATAGCTATGCTAGCTGAAACGTGTGATCTCTAAGCTCTCCACAGCAAATGCCTCAGTCTAGGAGTGTCATAGGTCACTTCCACTATGTCTATTAGCCAGAGCCAGACATAGGGAACCAGTCTACCTGCAAGAAGACTGGGAATCTGTAATGAAGCCTATGAATAGTGACAGGTCTCTGCCACATGCAGTCACACACTTAAGCAGCCAACTGCTAAAATATAGTTCCCTTATCAACCACTTACGAAAGTGCAGACAGTGTCCAAATTCCTCCCATTTCCCCAAATAACCCAGGACTATTCCTCTGAGTTCCCCTCTTCTCCAAATTCCTATCTGTGTCACCATGGAGCTGGCTATAAAGGAGAGTATTCTAGGTTGGAGGTGGCAGTCAAGGGGTCTTCCTATACATTCTATTAAACCTCCTTAGTTCCAGTTTTTGGAGCTGAATATGTTGTTCGGCTAGATGCCCTTCATCCCCTGACTCTTGCCCTACTCTTTTATTTAGAGACAAACTCTTCAATTACTTTCCCTTTCCCTTAAATTGCTCACATTTTTATGAATTTATTGGGGTGACATTGGTTAATAAAATTATATAGGTTTCAATTCTATAATACATGATCGATATACTGTAGTGTGTTTGTATTGAGAAGTCAGCTGACAATCTACGGGATTCCCCTTCTAGGTTACTGTCTTTGTCTTGCTGCTTTTAAGATGCTCTCTTTGTCTTTAACCTTTGCCATTTTACTGGCTGATGTGGTTCAGTTGATTAGGCGTTGTTTCATGCAACAAAGGTTACCAGTTCAATTCCTGGTCAGTTTAGATGCTTGGGTTGCAGGCTGGATTCCCAGTAGGGGGCATGAAGGAGGCAGCCTATCAATGTCTCACTTTCATGTCAGTATTTCTCTGTCTCTCTCCCTTCCTCTATTTATAAAAATTAAAAAAAATAACCATTGCCATTTTAATTATAATATGTCATGATGTGGACCTCTTTGGTTTCATTTTGTTTGGGACTCTATGTGCTTCCTGGACTTGCGTCTCTTTTTCCTTCACCAGGTTAGAGAAGTTTTCAGTCATTATTTCTTCAAATAAATTCTCAGTCCCTTGCTCTTGCTCTTTTTTTTCTGGTACCCCTATGATGCAGATGTTTTTATGTTTCCTGTTGTCCCAAAGATCCCTTCATGTATCCTCATTTTTACAACTGTTTTATCTTTTTGTTCCTCTTATTGTTTTTCTACTCCCTTATCTTCCAAATCACTGATTCAGTCTTCTGTTTCATCCAACTTGTTATTTATTCCTTCTAGGATACTCTTTATTTCAGATATTGTAGTCTTCACTTCTTACTGATTCTTTTTTATGGTTCTTGTGTCCTTTTTTATGTTATTATTATTCTCACTGAGTTCTTTGAGCATTCTTATAACCATCTTTTTTTGGATTCCATATCTAGTACATTGTCTGCCTCCATTTTATTTAGCTCTTTTTCTCCCTTGGCGATTCTTTCTTTCTTTCTTTCTTTCTTTCTTTCTTTCTTTCTTTCTTTCTTTCTTTCTTTCTTTCTTTTCCATTTTGGGCCATGTTTCTTTGTCTCTCCATTTGGGCTGCCTCTTTCTGTTTGTTTTTATGTATTAGGTAGATTTGCTATGTCCCTTAGTCTTGGCAGGATCGCCTCATGTAGTAGGTGTAATGTGGGATCCAGTGGTGTAGTCTACTTGATTACCTGAGCTGGGTGCTCCAGGAATGTACCTTGTGTGGGTTATGTTAGCCCTCCTTTTGTAAATATGTCTTGTGTTTGCTATTGGCCTATTCATGTGTGGATTCGACCTTCAGCCTGGCTGACTATGAGGAGTGACCTCAACCACTGTGTAAGCTGCTGTGTAGGTGCTGACCACACTCATAGGAATTCACCTCAACAGGTTCTGGTGCCTTCAGTGATCCCCCTTTGGATATGCAGCTTGTAAGGCTCATTGAATCTTGTTCTGATGTTACCTGAAGCTGGCCACCGGGTGTGTTGGTTCTGAGGCTTCTTGGGAGGTATTCTGATGCAGGACAATGTCAGACTCTGCCTGTGACTGGCCCTGGGCAACCTGTTTGGAGCCAGCTGCTTGTTAGACTCCATCACTGAAAGAGCCTTTGGTTGTACTTGAGTTGTATAAGGAATGTTCTCAGTCAGTCATCAGGTAGAGACAATTGGTGCTCATCAGGTTGATTCCAGTTCAAAGTCAGTGCCAGTGCTGGGTTTGAGGCCACTCAGCAAATATTACAAATCTACCTGTCACCTGCCAGATGTCTGTAGGCTATTTTGTTGGAACAGGATATCAGGAAATCATCAGGGTGAGGTCAACAGAGTGTATAAGGCCTGAACAGACTAAGATTTGGCTGTGTGAAGGGAGGGTTCTGTCCCAGTTGGACATGTGAGGGATAAATGGCCATCTAGAGCTACACAACTCAGTAACTGATACCCCCTGAGTCTACCTGGACCTCTACACCACTGCCCAGGCAGCTGACTCCTTAGCAGGGTATGAGCTCCATGGGTGGGGCAATAGGGAATCTGGATGGTAGAGCTATTGCATTCTCAGAAAGATAGCATTTGTGGTGAGGGAACAGGACTCAGCACAGGGATCCTTGCAGCTATTTCTTCAGCTCTCTTCCAAGAGTGACAAACCCTAGTCTCTCCTTAAGCACTGTCTACTTAGAGTTAGCATCAGATTTCACCAGGTAAGGGCTCAGTCCCACCAGACTGCCCCCATTTCAGATTCCAGTTGAAAGCACCAGGTTGTCACTGATAGTTCTGACCAACAGAGTATAAATTAAGGGGTTGCTATAACCCCTTTCTTAGGTTTGTTAATTGTTTAACATAACTCCCAGAACTCAGGAAAGAACTTTACTTGCTATTACCAGTTTATTATAAAGGATATAACTTAGAGCCAAATAAAAGAGATGTTTGAGCCTAGCCGGTGTGGCTCAGTGGTTGAGCATCAACCTATGAAGCAAGAGGTCAAGGTTCAGTTTCCGGTCAGGTCACATGCCCAGGTTTTGAGCTTGATCCCAGGTAAGGGGCATGTAGGAGGCAGCTGATGATGATTCTCTCTCTCCACTGATGTTCCTATCTCTCTCTCCCTTTCTCTCTGAAATCAATAAAAATATATTTTTAAAAAACAAAAGAGGGGTTCAGGGCAAGATATGGGGAAAGGTCACTTCCTCAGCATCTTGATGTGTTTACTATTTTTGAAGCTCTCCACACCCTGTCGTCTAGGAGTTGTTATAGAGCTTTATTATATAGGCACGATTGATGAAATCTTTTGCCATTGGTGACTGAACTCAATCTCTAGCCCCTCCCCCTCCCAGAGGTCAGGTGTAGGGGCTAAAAGTTCCAACCATCTAATCATGCCTGATCTTTCTGTGGCAAGCCCTCATCCTACCAGGGACCCCCAACTACCAGCCATCTCATCAGCATACAAAAGACATTTTTGTCCTTCCCAAAATTCCAAGGAGCTCTGTGCCAGGAATCAGGGACAAAGCCTGAATACTTATTTTTTATTATCACACATATTTATTGATTTTTTTCAAAGATTTGTGGGCATCCGAGCTAATGCAGAGTTGTTGGAGAAGGGCCGACTTCAGTGATTGATTTTCCTCCCCACCCCTCACCTGGCTCCATGCACAGGATGGAGGTGAAGTGGGAGAAGGAACCCAGTCAGAATTGTTCTTGTTCATCTCATTGCCCTTGTCTTCTGATCAAAAGCAGAGCGTGCCTGGAAACCGTCTGAAAGTGCAAAAGCTTCCCACTGAAGGCAGCATTGCGAGTGGGTGAGGGAAAACCACCAGGGGTGAGAAAGCACTGGAAAGTTTTAAAAAGTTGCTCAGTCGCAGCCTGCTCTAGTCTCCTTCCCTACACTCCTCAAAGACTGTGAAAACCTCAGAGAAAGCCCTTTGACTGCACTGTGTTTGAGAAATGCAAACATTTCTTGGTTCTACATTTCCTCCCCTCTTTACACATATTTTCTTTACACCTGCAGTCGTTCTCTATCATGACCTGTTATCGTATTCTTTGTGTTATTTCTCTGCTCGAATTGCTTCCCCAAATTCACTTTCTTCGGTTGCCATGCAATGACCTGGTGCTGCTTGCTAGTATATTCCTTTGTTTGATCTTTCTAGCAGGTTTTTAACACTTAACCCTTTTGCCTCACAAAATTCACACTATCTATCATAAATAAGACAACAAAAATAATACTATAGGCTACACTCCCTGACCTTTGTTTCCCTTCCAAACGCAGGCTTGTAATCATGATAGTCAATTTTGTTAAAATTTTTATTCTAGTAAATCAAGTATTTTTATTATAGCACTGTCCTTAAAAAATAATAGACTATTTTAGGTTAACTGGAAAATTGAAGAGGAAGTACAAAGAGTTTTCATGTATTCAGTCACAGCCCCTCCCACCCCCAGGTTTCCCTGTTATCACACCTTGAATTAGTGTGCTACACTCGTTATAATTGACGAGCCAATATTGATATTATGCCTCTTCCAGTCTTCATTTATTTGGTGTCTTGTTCCATTTGAGCTTCTATATATTACAGACTGGGTAGTTTATAAATAACTGAAACGTATTTCTCACAATTTTGGAGGCTAGATGTCCCAGATCAGGGTGCCAGCTACAGCTTTCTTCTGGGTGGATTTCTCACTTTGTACCCTCACATGGTGAAAGGGGCCAGGGAGTTCTCTGGGAGCTCCTGTATATGAGCACTAATCCCATGCATCAGGACCTCATCCTTTTCCATGCTCAACTACTAACACCATCATCTTTGGGGGTTAAGATGTCAACATGTGAATTTGGTGGGGGACACAAACTTTCAGTCCATAGCATTTGCCATGTAATAACCCCGCATGAACATGGCTCATACGTTTCTTTCCTTAGCCTTCAGTGAAGCTCATTGGCAGGTGAGAAGATGGAGATAATCCTGATGGTTCAATGGGCAACTTTGTCCCTGGGTCACCAGAGAGGATTAACCCAGTGAGTTGTGAACTAACATGAGTACTACACTGTGGGAGGGACATAGTGCAAGTTCTTAAAGGGCCTTTACTGTGTTTGCCATTTCATCCTATCCAGAATCTAGTGCTGTACCTTTCCTTGATGAAAACTCAACTTATGAGAATAAAACAGTTTTGGGCATGATGGATATAAAAATCAATCTTGTTTGATCTGGGGTCTGATTTATTTACCCAAGTTAGTAAATTGGAAATGAGAAGCTCAACTTAACCTCAATTCAGTGAAGATTTATTGAGGACAAAATAGATGCTGGAAACGATTCTAGATAGATTAAGAGGTGGTAAGATAAGTCAGAAATGGATGTTAGCCTTAAAGAGTTTACAGTTTTAAGAGGGCTGATTTGTTGGGTAAGAGTAGAAAGAAATCTAAGTTATGAGTAAAGAACAATTAGAGGTGAAGGGGCTGGTGGGAGAAATTAAGACTTCTGGTGGGACTATCCTACAGCATGCGTACCACAAGGAAAGACCTAGATCTTTCTAGAGAAAGGTGCTTGAACCTTTGGGTGGTGAAAACTGTACAGGCAAGAAGGCCCCCAGCTGTCCCCATCTTGTCAGTGTGTCTGAGTATTAAATATTATCTCTCTGCATTCAATTGAACTCTGCTCCTGCCCCATCCCATGAAGATTTTCTCTTATTGGCCTCTCCTCATGTTTCTAATTTCCTTTCTTCTTTCTCTTTATCTCTCTTTTTTTAAGTTGGCCATTAAGAATGCAGATGCACTATGTGTTGACTATACTGAATATCTTACATTACCTGTTTCTAGTTTTTGAAGGTATGTGAAGTAGCTTGTGTATCTCAGAATAGTGAATTAAACTTGTTTCATGTAAATGCAGAGGCATAGCTCTTTGAAGCAGGAGTATGTCTATCCTATTTACCAAGTGTCTAGAATAGTGCATGAGACATAGTGTCTCTAACATGTGTTGGATAAAAGGTTTCAAGCTAGAAGACCTGGAGTTTATATTACTTATTATCTCTGTGACAGTGGAAATTTTGACCAATCATTTAAAAATGTGTCTCCACATTTAAAAATAAGATTAATCATATTTCAATTTTTACTTTAAAAATAAGAGGAAATAAAAGATAATAAGACATTTAAAACTATAAAATGTGTTAAGTATTATATGTTGCCATTTGTTTGCACAATAATCAAGAGTTCTCAAAGGAATCAAATTCTCAGGCCTGAAAAAGCCCGGTCCTGCCTTTTCAGTTAACTGGTTTTGACAAATAGTTGAGGTTTCTTTATGCTCTATAAGTCCACATTTCAGGGCCATCTCGGTTCAGCGAGCTCACGATGTCTCTTGCGAATTTTTCACTTGTGCAGATATTTCCAAAGTGCCTCCCTTCTCCTCTCCCCACTACTATGTACCTTTAAAAATATTAAACTTCTTTCAATTAAGTTCATATTCAATATTATTTTTTTATTAGTTTCAGGTATGCAGCATAGTGGCTAGACAATCATTCTATATAATAAAAGTCTAATATGCAAATTGACCCAACAGCTGAAGAGTGGAATTACTGTCCAGATGACCACGCTATGACACACACTGGTGCCAGGCTAGCCAAGGCGGGTGCAGTATGATTGGTGAGGGTGGGGGGCGCCTGCCATCACCCCACGATGACACTGCAGAGAGAGGCCCAGGCCACGTTCTGCAGGGTGATCAATGTGGGGGGGGGGGCTCTGTGGAAACAGGGAACTGGTGGTGTGTGGCAGTGGACAAGGGCAGCACCAGGCCAAGGCAGGTGCAGGTGGGGAAGGGGGGAGGGGAGGCATGGGGTTTTGAGGCAACAGGGGCCACAAGGCGCCTGGGCTGTGAAGGCCTGCCCTTGCATGAATTTCATGCATCAGTGATCTCCCTGATAAATCTAGTTTCCACCTGGCACTATACATAGTTATTACATTACTATTGACTATATTCCCTTTGCTGGATTTTACATCCCTGTGACTATTTTGTAACTGCCAATTTGATTTCTTAGTCCCTTATCTTTTTTTACCCAGTCCTCTCTGTCAACCTCCTCTCTGTCAATTCTCAGTCTGTTCTCTGTGTCTATGAGTCTTTTTCTGTTTTGTTTGTACCTTAATACATGCTGGGAAAAGGTAAACTCTTCGCCTTTCTAATTTGGCACAGAGAGCAAGGTCCTAAAGATTTACTTATAAGATGGTTCATTTATGCAGCACATAGCTCAGTGTTGCATAAAGAACACCTGGAAACTTTTCAACTTTCAGCCCATTAGCAGACCTATCCCCCATGCACATCGTTAGGATCTTATGAGAAGTGAATGTAAATGTCATTCTCCTTGTATGGGGCTACATGGGTGATACAGCAGGTCAAGAAAATTCACATGGCTGAGCCAATTTTACCAACTGACCACTGGAGAGCTGGCCTCAGGATGTCTTCCTGATGTGCATGTGTGGATTATAAAATGCTTCTGAATAGAAGATGCTGACAGAAGCGTAAGGAAAAGCTGACCTATAATACTATAACCCCAGGGCCTCAAAGGACTTTTATTTTATGAGTAAAGAGAAGGTTGGCAGTTCTAGGACACTCCCTGCCCCAAGGACACATATGCCTGGGCATGTGCTCACACGCAGACTAATACACTCCCACCCAAAGTCAACAGCCCTGGAAATGGATCACTTTTGAGCAAAGTGGTCACCCAGGAATAGGGCAGGAGCAAAGGTTACTACACTGTCAGCTCCCTCAGTTACCCTGCCCTGTGTGGTTCCACAGTCTCTTTCTCCGACATGTTTTGGCTTGTGAAAGGTGACTCTTCTTTAAACCAAATCACAGTCTCCATGTTGTGGTAGAAATATCCTAAGGTTAGGGTGCCCTATCCATTCTCTGTCAGTAGCCCAGTAAGAGACTACACCCTTCCTAAGTCAGTGTGTGCCTTTTCTCGTGGTGATAACTATTCTCAAGGTGGTGCTCTCATGGAAGGTTGCTCATGGAATACAGCCAAGATGAAGCAGAATAAGGGCTCTACTCTCAGACCAATTAAGAACATCTTGGCTCAGCTAAAATTCTCACATAGTATTTGATAATTGCTGCTTTATGGCTTAAGAGTGCAGCAGGTACATTTCATAAGGAAAATAGGGCACCTGCCTACCAGTGGAAGGGGAGATGCCATGTAAAGCTGCCAGATAAAATACAGGATCTTGGTTAAATATGAACTTCAGATAAATTTTCTTTCTTTTTTTAAAATATATTTTATTGATTTTTTACAGACAGGAAAGGAGAGGGATAGAGAGTTAGAAACATTGATGAGAGAGAAACATCAATCAGCTGCCTCCTGCACACCCCTTACTGGGGATGTGCCTGCAACCAAGGTACATGCCCTTGACCAGAATCGAACCTGGGACCCTTTAGTTCACAGGCCGACACTCTATCCACTGAACCAAACCAGTTAGGGCTAAACTTTCAATGAATATTGTGTCGATAGAAGTGGATTCCAAATATGTGTTAAATTTGAACTTCAGATAACAATGAGTAATTTTTTTAGTGTACTAGTAAGTATATTCCAAACATGCCCAGTTAAATTGGAATTTCTAATAAATAATGATTTGGGGTGGGCATAAATATGACCCTTGCAGTATTTGTCCTGGGGGACTGAGTTAGGTGGTGAGAGGGAGGCCCGTGACTAACAGCCCTTCGATGCTGTATGGAATTTGGGAAGGGTTGCCAAGGGAATCAGAAGAAAGTGTGATGAAAAGTTTTGACATGAAGAAACACCACCAACAAAAATGAAACAGTTATCATAGTCACCACAGATGAAAGAGTGGAAACTGGGTTAAAGAGAAAAAGTAATTATTGTAATCCATAAATGCTTTGATCTTTAAATTTTGAAGCATTTTTTTTTCTTACACTGTCTTCACCATGAATGCTTTAATTCACTGCAAGTAAATCCCACTATTTGCCTTAGAATTTCTTCCTTGGAGAAACTGTCCCGTAAGAACCACATTCTCTTGCAGGTTCATTTACTTTTCCTTCTCCTCCACACTTCCTAAAATGTCTTCTGTTTATGTGCACATATTTAAAAATTCTCACCAGTTTGACCTCTAACCAGAACCAAGCAAATCTATACTAATGAAAGGGTAATATGCTAATTAGAAGGGACATCTTCCAGACATCCTTCTGGACAAAACCGCTGCGGCTGCCTGAGACTCAGGCAAGCCGGATGGTGGCTGCTGCTGCCAGGGCCAGCCTGAGGCTCAGGCAGCTGTGGCAGCTGGCAGTGGCAGCAGCAAAGGCATGATGGGAGCATCACCTTCCCCTGATCAGCTGGGTCGCCTCCTGTAGAGGAAGGCCAGATGCAGCAGCAGTGAGGGGGTAATGGGGGGAGATGTCTTTCCCTGATCAGCTGGTCACTTCCTGAAGTCAGTAGGACATCCCCTGAGAGCTCCCAGACCGTGAGAGGGGGCAGGCCAGGCTGAGGGACTCCTCCCCCCAGTGCATGAATTTTCGTGCACCAGGCCTCTAGTATTTAATAAATCTATGTAGTTCTCTCACTGTCTTCCCACAGGGATACTTGTCCATTTTGAATAGAAATACAGAGCTATGTCTCCATTTTCCTTGCCCACTTCAGATTCAGCTTTGCCTAATCCATGCCTTTTTCTGAAAAGTAGTTCATTGCCAAATTCTATTGCTTCTTTGCCACACATGAGCCTCTTGGGTGCTGGCTCAACTGAGCATTTTTGTCAGGTGAGAGGGTGAAGCGTGTGGGGGTAATGACTTATGAGCAGAGATGGCACCTGGGAAGCGAGCTGATGCTCCTGGCTGCTGTGTTGGTGGTAAGAATCAATCTAGCATACAGAAGCAGCACAGATAAACTGCTAAACACGGTAGTACAATGACTGCATACATCTCTGAAATGAGAATCTTGAAAATCAATACGAATTGAAATTGAAACAGGAAGAATTGTAGCTGTCAGAATGCAGGACGTCCGTAGGATATTCGAGCCGAGGCTCACGCTGTTCTCTGGGGCCAGAACTGCCTAATAAGAAAAGTTGTCTCTGGGGTGACTTTCCTCATGTCTCTTTGATAAACATTGCATCTCAGCCCAGGGACTGGATTCTTCTCCCCAATGTTAGGAGGCATTCCCTCAGCAGGGAAGGAATGGGGGTGTGCGTCGGAGGCTCATGAGAGAATGAGGTCTGAGGCACATTTAAAACTCAACTAATTGTTATATTTTTTAAAAAGTGGTGTCTGGAAGACTTGCTGGGAGTACAAGGAGCAACAGAGCATAGAAATGATAGAATTTGCCACCAAAACCCTAGGGACAGAAACCTCCTGTGTGTCTCAGTTGTAAGATGAAATTCAATATATGGGACTTTACTTTTTAAATATCTCCTTTTATATAGATAATTTATCTTTATTTTTTAAAAAATTATACCAATTTCTACTGCTCCACATTCTTGCCAACTCTTAAATGGCAGGTACTGTGTTGGTTTTTTTGTGTAGCCATTCTATGTGGTTGAATAGTAGTGGTGTGGCCTGTGGCTTTAACTCCTTTCCTTATGTCTGATGAGATTAAGATCCTTTTAGTTGTAGAGCATCATTTAAATATCTTCCTTTGTAAAGAGTCATATCTATTGCCCATTTTAAATACTGGAGTCTATTTTTTTCTTATTGGTTTATAGTTCTTTATATCTTCCAAATACATTATCAGTTAAACTTACTATAAATATCATATCCTAAGTATTTAATGTATTAATTTTAATGTAGTTCAATTATTTTTAGGATAATGCTTTTGGGGTCCTGTTTGGATCTTTATTTTTCTACACATTTAAAAAATTTTTTAAATATATTTTATTGATTTTTTACAGAGTGGAAGGGAGAGGGATAGAGAGTTAGAAACATTGATCAGCTGCCTCCTGCACACCCCCTACTGGGGATGTGCCCGAAACCAAGGTACATGCCCTTGACCAGAATTGAACCTGGGGCTCTATCCACTGAGCAAAACTGGTTAGGGCTCTGCACATTTTTTTAAAAAAGATTATGTTGAAGGATATATCTTGGTGCATTGGCCACCTCAAGATGTAACTATCATATCTGTTCAGAGAAACAATTTTGCTTTTGCAAGGTATGTCAACTGACATAATTCTCAGAGTAATACCATAAGTTTCCTCCTTCAATCTGTGCTTTGAATACTTATATATTATCATTGGCTTGAAAATAGAAGGAAAGAAGTCCATCTACATATTCTTTTCATCATCTCCAAGATTTGATGGGTAATATTCTCTAAAGCAGCACTTTTTAAACCTTATTGTGCCTATGAATCACCTAGGGATCCAGTTTAAATGCAGCTTCTGATTCAGTAGGTCGGAGACCCTGCATTTCTCCCAGGTTATGAGTGAAGCTGATGAGAGAGTCAGGCTGCCTAGCACAGGGAAGATTTTGCCACAATAGGTATGGAACATTATGTATCTACTAGGCATGACATCAATAAGATCTTTAATAGATTAAACTGCTCTCCCCCAGCCCCATGCCATTGAATTAGTGACACAGACCAGTACTCTCAAATGTAAAGTAGACTTTAAGTTGGCAACTGCTAATTTCAATTTAAAATAACAAGAGTTGGAAGTGTGGATCAGCTTGCCTTGCTTATAACTGATGGGGTTTTGAGGCTGAATCCAGTTGGCCAACATAGAGTAGTACCTTATTTGAAAGAACTTTTTAGTATAGAATTTAGAAATCAAAGTTTAATTTGAAATATGCTTACATCTTTCCTCTCTGCCCTTCTTTCTCACCCCAACACTTTCCAGCTTCCCATTTAGCTTCTCTCAGACAACTATTAAGGAGACCAACAACAGTGACACCTTATATTCTAGAATCTTGTGCAACACAGTGTTTAGAATATCACCTAAATATTATACTACATTTCAGGCTTAGCTGCTTTTAAAAAAAGATGGTGTACAGAGAAGAAACCTGGCAAATATGCCTGCATATACTGCTGACGTAATGGAATGAGAAAGGCACACTTTTGTATCCTTTCTTCCCCAAACCCATGACCCCAAGGTAATCAGGAGAAAACCATTGTAGAAATCCCAACTGAGGGGGTCCTGTGAAATACCTGGTCACTGCACCTCAAAATATGAAGGTCATTACAGAGACTGAGAGCTATCACAGACCAGAGGAAACTAAGGCCTAAATGCAGGGTGGTTCCCTGGACTAAATTTTGGAACAGAAAGAGGACATAAATGGAAAGACTGGTGAAATCTCAATCCTGCCTAGATGTTAGCAGTAATGAGTCAGTGCTGCTTCCCTAGTTTGGACTAGTGCACCACAGTAATGTGGAAAATTAGAGAAAACTCAAGTGATTTGCAGTGTTTCTGTAAGTCCAAATTTATTCCCAAATAGATTTGTTAGAAATGGTACTAAAGCAGGGGGCAGGAGGGGGGAGCATTTGAGGAACTATTGAAACATTCTTTTTGAGAGTATAGTTCATGGAAAATACATTCCCTCCTATAAAGTGTGTGTGGGGGGGGAGGGGGCGTTGTGCGGGAGTATGTACATTGCTAGCGACATACTAAAAAAATAAACTACAAAAGTCAGAGACTACCCTGGTCCAAAAAGAAAATCAAAGGAACATCTCAGTATTTTAAAGTTCTTAGTCATGAAGGTCAACCCAGCTGCTAAACTGACATTTACCAAATTGCTTTGAAAGAAAGCGAAATCTAGAGGAAGCGTTGAAAAATCCCCAAATGGATCCCAATGGAAGAAATTGGAAAGGTCCATTAGGCAGACCAGTCTGTCCATTTCCTGGTGGCTATTGACTGTGTGGGCACTGCCCTTGCTGCTGGCCCTGTGCTGGGGGAGAAGCACCCCTGTGGGATTAAGTGGAAACATCACAATCAATAAAAGACACTCTATTTTCCATTTGCTCGATGATTTTTTAAGGGCTTATTTGTTAACAGCACTAGAAGGATCCAATTCAATATCAGTTCACCTTCTGGATGGGAAGAGGACTCCAGATACTGACTTTCAGTGCCTGACAAAGTCTGTGACAAGGCTCAGTTTGCTAACATTCTGACCAAAGTGCAACCTCAGCCCAGATGACCTAGCAAAGCAGATGCTCAGCTTAGCTGCCGGATACTGGGACCCCTCTTCCGCTTTCCACGTGGAAACAGAATGAACAACACACGGCAGCTGAGCACATCCTGGTTGCTGAGCCAGCCAGTCAAGAACCTCCTGTGGTTCTCAGCTGCAAGGAGTTTCTTAGTTTGGGTTTTCTTTTTTACATATTAAATAAGATTTAAATTAGTAGTCTTCTAGCGGTGCATGCCATTCTTCTACGTTCATATCCAAAGATGACTTAAATGTACTGTTGAAAGCAACATTTGACCTCATTTTTTATATTCTTTTCTTGTTGTTGTTTGTTTTGTTAATCCTCATCAGAGGATATTTTTCCCATGGATTTTTAGAGACAGTAGAAGGGAAAGGAGAGGGGCCTGTGGGGAGAGGGAGGGGGAGAAGGAGAGGAAGAGAGAGAGAAAGAGAGAGAGAGAGAGAGAGAGAGAGAGAGAGAGAGAGATGTGAGGGACACACTTTGATTGGTTGCCTCCCAAACACATCCCTACCAGGACCAGGGAATGGAACCTGCAACTGAGGTACATGCTCTTGACTGGGAATCGAACCCTCAACTCTTCAGTGCACAGGCTGATACTCTTAACCACCAAGCAGCACTGGCCAGGGTTAATAGTGGTTTTTCATGTGATGGGGATGATAATGTGCTAGGCTCACTTAGATTTTTAAAAAAATATATTTTATTGATTTTTTACAGAGAGGAAGAGAGACGGATCGAGAGTTAGAAGCATCGATGAGAGAGAAGCATTGATCAGCTGCCTCCTGCACACTCTCTACTGGGGATGTGCCTGCAACCAAGGCACATGCCCTTGACCGAATCGAACCTGGGACCCTTGAGTCCGCAGGCTGATGCTCTATCCACTGAGTCAAACCGGTTAGGGCCCACTTAGATTTTTCATATTTTCCCCCCACCTCCTGCTCCTGCCCCCATTTTTCAGTTGACCCCATTATTTTTCGTTTCTGCTGGGAACCCTCTGTCCTCAAGGAGCAAGCCAGGGAATCCTGTGTGTATGAGGCTACAAAGACAAAATCCATAGCTGTCTCAGCCATCCCAACTAAGGCCCTGGTCATGGGAGTGAGGTCTACTAGGCCACCTAGCCCCAGCCAAGCCAACTCAGACCAGGAGAAATGCCGAACTAATCCACAGAATTAGGGGAAATGACTAATGTCATTTTAAGCTACTATGTTTTGGTGTGGTTTGTTACATAGCAGAAGCTAACACATGCAGTAAATATTCTTTGTTAGGATTGTTTACGCTAACATTTTTTCTCATTTAACTTAAGTATTTAGAGTCTCAAGTCCTAATTCATATTGAGGTCTAAATCAAGTATCTTATCTTCAGAGAACCTGCCTCATTAGGGAGACAGAATTCATTGTTCTTTTCTTGATACTGCGATGCTACTCTATTATATTTTACATGTGACATAAGTGCCATCCTTCATCATACCTTTATTGTCCATGTCTGTTTCCCTCCTTTATTAAATGGTGAGGTCTGAACATCTTTCAGCGTAGCTCAGTCTTCAGTAGAGTAGACATTAAAATATGTCTTGAAATGAATACAATATAGGAAAGTTCTAGGAAGTTTTTTTAATTAATTACCTTCCTCTTTGTACTGGGATCTTTGAGGGAGTCCAATTACAGAGTGGGACAAAAGTAGGTTTGTAGGATCATAGTTGTGAGTACCTGAAATAGTTTATTCTTGTATTATTATTTATTAACTATTGTATTATTTTCATATAAAGAACTGTAAATCTACTTTTGCCTCACCTTATACAATAACATCCTCTTGAGTTTTGATCAACTTGAGAAGTTAGACACAAAAGATAGCAAATGGAACTATACTCTACTTTATTCCTACTTTATTAAACACGCTTCCTAATTCTCAATTCCAGAATTAAGCTAACAGATCTACCCAGCTGTAGGCTGTGCTATACAAGACTGTGTTTAAGTGGAATGTTGAAGAGCACTCTGCCTGTCCCTTCCTGTTGTAGAGATGACCTCACTGTGTCCAGGTCCCCATTGTACATATATCATATGTCTGTTTTGGTGGTCACAGCTCTTCCTGGCAATTTTACTAAAGTACCTAATAAATTATAGACCTATCTCCCCCAATTATAGGCTTGGAATCTTAGTTATTTCTGAATCCCTCCTGCCTAGCAGAACGCTAGGCATAGAGTTAGTAGTTCATGGACATTTGTTGAAAGACTAAACTCTGTAATTCTGTGATTCTAGAAATAGTTTGACATCACCTTTCTCACTTAATTGGCATTGAAATCATCACAGTTATCACATGGCAGCTTCTTTAGACACAAAATAGTGTGCAGACGGAAGGGGGATCAAAGCCACATGTGACACAGTGTCTGATATATATGATGCTGATTTTAACAGGCACTTGCTCAAGGAGAAGAATTTCGACTCCCTGCAGTAACAGGGGCAATTATCCAAGCATTTGCTGCTGTGTGCTAACTTAACCACCTCTCACACTGCAATGCTTTTAAAAGACTTAAAGACAATGTGAGCATGACATGTTCTGGAAACTTAATAGGGTTTTAGCTGACATTTCGTTCTTGTATTTTCCTAAGATTTCACAAGCAAAATGCCTTTGAAGATGTTTCTGTAAGGAATATAGTTCTCAGATTCCAGTGGGGTGTGTGGTGCCTGTTAACCATGTGGATTCCTGGTCTTCAGAATCTTCTGATGCAGGGCGTGTGGGTGATGTTTAACAATCACCTGGGACTCTGACTCAGGTAGCCTGCTGGCCATCTTATGAGAAAGGGCTCTTGCAGTTGAAAGGAGCAGAGACCTATTCAAGCAGATCAAGGTGAAAGGCCGTCTTTCTTCTGTAAGGACACAGAGATCCTCCAGGAGCCCAGCGAACATTGCAAACGAGATTTCTGCAAGGTCCAGCACCACAGTGGCTCCAGGGTCTGGCCTCTACCTCTCTGGTTTTCTCTGATGCTTTCTGCACATCTGAACTCTTTACTCCCAACCACTTGCCTTCAAGTCATTAGGCCCTGAGGACTTTGGCATGTGACACTAGTCACTGTGCCCCACCTCTTCCCCCAAAGTTCTCACCAGCACCTGGTCTTTGGTTTCAAATTCCTGAGGGAGAATTTAATTCCTGGAGCCCTGCTACACAAATGAAAGGTCAGGAGCAGCCTCTGTGAGAAGCACATGAGGTTGGACACCTGGTCCTCATCCAGGAAGCTGGCGGCTGGCAGCAGAAGGGAAGGTTCTATGAAAGACAGTGGCCGGGAGACTGAGGGGCGCTGCTGAAGACTCCATTACTGATACTTGAACCTTCTCACCCTTTCACCCCAGAATCTGTAACAAAGTAGGAGGTGGATTCATCTTAACAAAAGCCCTTTCCTTATAGAGTGTCAGTTCATCCCAAGGAAAGCAGCAGGAGAGACTGCCATGGGGGTGTGGGGTTTTGATAATATAAAAACTCAGACAAAAGAGGAAGTTCTAAGATGCCTGCATATTGAGCAGCTCCTAGACCCCAAGGGTTGACAAATGGGGAGAAGAAACACAAGGAAGAGCTTCTGTTCAGTTGAGTCAAATGTTGAGTGCTCCTGAGGGTTAGCTGGGTAGCCCCCATGGTAGCCAGCTGGAGTTTTCCATGTTGTATTTTGGGGGGAGTGTGCTTTTATATTTTACTTATCAGAATCAGTGGGAGTACAATTTACTGGATGGAAATTTACCTGTATTAACTCATTCTGCACGGTAAAAACAAAAAAAAACAAAACACACGCCCCCAAAACAACAACAAAAACCCCTCATACCAGAATTGATTTTGTTGGCAAAGTAATTACTTTAAGAAGGGTGTGTGTGTGTGAGATTGCACAGTAAGAAAAGGCATATATGTTGGAGTTGAAAGCCATATTCTTTTCCTGAATCTTGTAAACTGTCCCCAGGTGAGAGAGATTTCATTCTGGACAATGCAATGAGACTTCATTATCCAGATTGTGGGTTTGTATGTTTGACAGCAACGCCTTCGAAATATTTTGATATGCAACCTTTCTTCTTTCCCTTTGTGTTGTCAGACAACACGCCAGCTGTCAGATGGAGGGAAGCAGGAGCTGTTGGCATTGCTATTCTTGCCACCTTCACCAAGAGTGCCTATAAATAGCCTAATAGGGTAAACCAGCCACAGAGGAGAGCAGCAGGTGGCACTCCTGTATCCAGATCTGAAGGTGTAAATGAATTTCAGTGTCTTTGGGGTACCAAACACAATAAGATTTGTTACGAGAGAACCCAATATTTGAAGTAAATAATAATGATGATAAGACTTTTCGTTATCATGCAGCTTTCCCCCTTGTGAGAGGTTTCAGAGAAGGTGCCCTGTTTTCAGAACAGCCATTTCCCCCTCTTTCCTCTGCAAAGTCTCGCTGCTCTCCCTCTTCTCAGAAAGGGATGGCGATGCTGATGGTGGCAACTAAGTCTGTGGTTGAAATGTTATTCTAAAAACTATTTTGCTCTAATTTCCAGAAAAGAAAACCACTGTGGCTTTCATGTGGGACATTCCCATCTTGTGGGCACCCCATTTCTCCGCTTGCTGACTCTCCGTCCTTTCCTTGCCATTTTGGGTTTGTCACCACCTTCAGAGCCCTTCTGAAATTCCGCTTGCTTTTCTGTCTGTCCTGCATGCTCAGCACCCAGGAGTGGTCAGTCCTCTGACCACCTATAGCATGTGCAGAAACACAGCATGTCACTCATGTAGTTGAGCACTTGTTTTGTCCTTTCGCTGTGTCATGTTTCTAACCGGATTTTGAACTGATTTTAGTTGTCAATACAGAAGGTGACTAGGCCTCCAATCTGAAGGTGCAAATGAATTTACCAAACAACAGCAAGGTTACAGAGAATGAGTGATGCCGTACTGTTACGGCGTCCAGCACATTTCTACCTTCATAGTGGACATTGTGCCTTAATCACAGCCAACCCGACCAGGGAACATCAAGTCAGGATCAAAATAGGGAGCCCCAGGAAAACCCAGTCGAGAATAAAAGGTTTAGCTCTGGCCAGGTGTTCAGTGGTTAGAGCATCAGCCTGCACACAGGTTCCATCCCCAGCCTGGCCTAATCAGGTCAGGGTTTATGCCTGCAAGAGGCACCCAATCAATGCGGCCCTCTCACATTGATATTTCTCTCTCCTTCTCTCCCTTCTTATCTCTCTCTTCCCCTCCCTCCCCGCTCCCTCTCCCTTTCTCTCCCTCCCTTCCTCCCCCTCTACGCTCCCTTCCACTCTCTAAAAATCAATGGGAAAATATCATCCAGTAGGATTAACAAAACCAAAAAAAAGTTTTGGCCCCTCTGACCTTATGCTATCTTTTCTTACCTTCTGCCCTACATGTGTTTTCTCAGCTCCCAACTCTAGTTCTGTCCTCACTTCTGGTCCCACATTTACCCTTCAAGCTTGATGTCAGCACCAGTTCTCCAGCTATAGTTTTGCAAAGGCCACTGACTCCTGGTCCCTCTGGGTGGTGGTTCTGCTTTAGCCAGCTTCCAAGGTCAGGAACCAGACCACAGATGCTCCACTGTAAATATTTAGTCTTATCTCCTGTAATCATTAAAATGAAGCTATATGTTGTGTTGGGACCACAGCTGTGCATAATCTGACCCTCTTCTACTCCTTCAGCCTTTTTCTCCTGCTTCTCACCCCTTTCCTCACCTCCTTCTAGCATTCCACCCCCTGGAACTTTAGGGCCCTTGCATGTCTGCTCTGCCTGGAATGCCTTCCCTGCAACCGATCACACCTGGCTCCTGCTCTGCTCACCTTTCAGGTCCCACTCAGATGGTAGGCCACCCTTCCAAAGTTGACCTCATTTAATTACTCTCTACCTGTTTCTCTCCCTTTGCAGCATACATCACTATCTGTAATGATCTTGTCTATTTATTTGCTGATTTGTTTACTATTTTCTGCTGTCATCAGGGGAATGTAAGCTCCATGAGGACAGGGTCTTTATAATTTTTATCACCATTAGATAGAGAAAATGCTTGATCCATGGTGGCATGGTTGTATGGATGTGAAAGATGAGAGATCATAGAATAATGAAGTTCTTTATTGATCTGTGCCTTTCACTCCAGGACCATGCCCACTCTATTGTATATATGGTTTGGCACCTAATTGAGAATGAAATTGAAATTGCTAATGTCAGAGATGCCAAGTTGTCTTAGTAAG
>PVJC01022431.1:0-27358 GCA_004026665.1 Murina feae | reverse complement strand
TACTTAACCTCTCTGAACCTCAGCTGTAACATAAGGGTCAGGTCGGTAGGATTGTGGGCAGGACTGAGTAAGTGCATGTGGGAGAAGGGCTGAGCACGGTGTCTGGCGTTGGGGAGACGCCCCATCAGGTCAGCTGTCTCCGCAGAGGCTATGGGTGAGGAGCTGCGCCTGGAATGGGCTGTGGGCTCTGCCATGGAGCCGGAACAGAAGCCATGAGTCAGTGTGATGCCCGGCCTCGTCATGGAAACTTGAAACAGTTTCTTCTCTCTTTCTTTCCCCATCAAGAGGACAAGGCAGCAGCACGACTCCTCCGTTCAGCGCTGATTGTCATCTCAACACCGTTAATAACACAGTGAGACCGAATCCATTCTGCTCCCCTGGCTTCACCGAGGGGACCCACGCAGCTGAGCATGGACGTGAGTCCGTCCGGGGAACCCCTGGGTGCTGGGCACCGGCGGACAGCCCTCCAAAGGGAAGCAGAGCTCCCCGTTCTCCAGGAGTTTGTAATGCTGAAAAGGCAACGAGGAACAGCCAGGCTGCCGTTTTACTAGCAGCCGTAGTCCTTGCATCTATCTATCCGGCACTCTGTCATTTTTAAAGACCGATCAGGGATCACGTACGGTTGGACCGGCGGATCCCTGAGGACTCCTTGGACAGGAGGTGAAATAATGCCATTGGACACAGAGAGGCACTTACTGTAACGCTGTGGTTAGCAAATTGGGCCCTGCGGTTAGAACTGCGTCTCGGCACCAGCTGGGCACAGTTCCAGCAGCGGGGCCTCCTGCAAGCACTTAACCTCCCTAGGTGTCGGTTTCCTCATCTTCCGAATGGAGAGGATGAGAAGAGCCACCGGGTTTACTGGGCGGTAAGACACAGCGCCCGTCTTTCCTCCACACCTCGCCAATGACTGTGCCCAACCTGCCCATATTCCAGGTGGAAAGGAGAGGCAGAGAGAGAACGCCAGGGGTGGTGCTACCCCCTAGTGGTGGAGGTAGGTAAGTCAAAACTTCGCAGCAGAGATAAAAGTACCCTTGCCTTCGGGCAGTAGTGGCGGTTGGTAAATTTTTAGTTTGATTGATTATAGAGTTGGAGTTATTTCTTCCACTTTCCAGAGTCACGGACGCACACGCGCGCACGCGCGCACACACACACACACACACACTTTTTAATGCTGTCATTTTATACTCTTGAAAAAAGTAGTTATTACTGAATACTCAGAAATGATGACTTTCTACTCAATTCCAATATAGTCTACTGCATTTATAATAATGAAATATTAAATGATAAAATTATAAAATAATATTTTCCCATATGAAACCACACTAATATCACCTTTTAATTCAGACAGTAAAGAGACTCAATGACTTCCCCTTCTTCCAAATTTTACTCTAATATGAGGGTGAGTCTTAGTATATTTTGTTAGTAACACTAAACCTAATAAAAAATGTCTTCCAACTCAGGTCTTTCCCCCAAGGTCAGAGCTCCTGCCTCTCGCCTCCAGGTTGGCATGTTCCCCCTGAAGCCTCCAGTGTGCTGGGCCAGGTGCCCACGGGACCCGCCTGGGGACTTAGACTTACACAAGCCCACAGCTCTGGCCAGGGAGGGGACGCTCACCCGGGTGAGGAATGAGCCCTGGCGATCTGAGCAATGAACCCTCCCCCCCTTTTCACGATCGGTCCCCTTGAGAGAAACCATGACTCTGAAGCAATAGATACAAAAACCCTGAAGGAATGTGGCAGGATTCTGCACAAAAATGATGAGGGATAAAGATAACCTTTCCTAATCCGGCTGGGTTTAAACTCTGCCTTCACCTGCGTCTTTTTACTCATCACGGCAGCACCTCAAGGTCCCCGGTAACCTCATTTTATGTCACCTGGGGAGACGCTTAGATTCACAGGCAAATTCGCCTGTCCGCCCCCCATCTCCACCTTATGCACCAGGTGTCCTGTGCTCAGGTTGTACCTTGGAGGCCCCCTGGACATCTCTCTGACTGTCCCCCCCCCCACACACACACACATACATCCTGCTGCCTGGACCATTAAAATGTATCTGGAAACCGATCACTCTCACCTGTCCACGACTCCAGGTCACCATCACATAGACCTGCATCTTGCAACAACCTCCTACCTGCCCTTCCCCTCCTCACTCTGGTCCCCTCAGCCTGTGGCCTATACAGAAACCAGGCTGGTGCCTTTAAGATGTAAATCAGCTCAGATTGCCTTCAAAACCCATCTTACTCAGAGTTAAATCCTAAATCCTTAGGTAGCCTGGCAAATGCACAGACCTCCTTCCCCAGACTCCAGGCAGGCTCCCACCTTTGCCCTGGCCTTTCCCTCTGCCTAGTCTCCCCTGTTCTCTGTAGGGACCTCTCCTTCTCCAGGGGTCCCCTAGCTCCCGCTCCTAAGGTTCACTACCCCTCCCCCCCACTCCCTCGGTCTTTACTTTCCTCTGCAGCACATAGGACTCCTTAGCACAGCACGTTCGATTGGTTAGGATTCCTTGTTCAGTGTCTGTCGGCCTTTCTCACTCGGGTGTGGGGCTCAGCCTTGTAACCTCAGTGCCTGGAACAGTGTACAGAGTGAGTGATGGATGAGTACGGAATGAATGAATGAATGAATGAATGAATGAATGAATGAATGACTAGGCCCAGGGTAACTTTCATTCAATGTCTGAAACCATGTCCCTATCTCCACCCCATCATGGTTTGGGGACAACAAGGGACTCATTTCAGTGGGCCTTCCCCTGACCACGCCAGCCCTGGGGAGGGAGTTACAGACGGACTGTGGTGTACAGATTGTGCTCAATGTCACAGACCCCAGGCCCGCCTTTCCACATGCTTTAAAGACAGAAATCAAAATCAGAACAGAAGCCATCAAATCCTCAAGCTTTCTCCTCCCACTCGCCTTGTCCTCCTTGGCGTAGGGGGTCATTTATAAAACTCAGGGCAGTGAGGTTTCCAGCTCCTTGAGGTTTTCCTGAATGTCCCACATGCTGCATGGATGAGGCACCTCTCCACACATGTTGCCGCGGAGGCCTGGGGGGTAACTGAGAGAACAAGATGAGGCCTGTGCCCGCCAGGTGCTGACAACTCCGGCCGGGAGACAGACAGACACACACTCAAAATCCAGGGCAGAAGGAAGAGCCAGTTAAGCAGAGCTGACAGCACTGTGCTCTGGGCCAGGAGGGTCCATTACATCAACTCTTGTTGGGTCCGATGTGTGGCCACCACTATTACTCATCTAAAAACGATGGTGTCGGCCAGGCCTGACTTCTGGAATATCAAAGGGTTATTTTTCTGCTGCCAAGTCAATGATACAAGAATTAATGATTGTGCTTGGTAGTGGTGGAGAAGGGCGTGGGCTCTTGCAAAGGTGGGAGGTTCCATATTTCTTCTTTTTAAATATATTTTTATTATCCATTTTTTATTTTTATGTTTTAAAATATATTTTATTGATTTTTTTACAGAGAGGAAGGGAGAGGGATAGAGAGTTAGAAACGTCAATGAGAAAGAAACATGAATCAGCTGCCTCCTGCACACTCCCTGCTGGGGATGTGCCCACAACCAAGGTACATGCCCTTGACTGGAATCGAACCTGGGACCCTTGAGTCCGCAGGCCGACGCTCTATCCACTGAGCCAAACCAGCTAGGGCTATTATCGATTTTTTAGAGAGAAAGGGAGAGGGAGCGAGAGATAGAAACATCAATGATGACAGAGAATCATGGATCGGCTGCCTCCTGCACGCCCTGCACTAGGGATGGAGCCCGCAACCCGGGCCTGTGCCCTGACCTGGAATCGCACTGTGACCTCCTGGTTCACAGGTTGATGCTCAGGCACTGAGCCATGGCAGCTGGGCCAGAGGATCTCTTTAAAGAACCCCTCTGCCCCCCAGGACCCTCTCTGGCAAAGCATGATGGCATGTGTGACAATCCAAGCCACGCTGGGTCTGCCTCTACCCACACTGCCACTGGATGCTCAACATCTGGGAGGGAAAGTCCTGACACTTTTCAGAGCAGAGCTGTACTCCAGGTTAGTGGCAGGAGTAGCAGACAGGGCTGGCATCTCACCTGTATGGGCACAGGGCGGGATCCAGGAACCCCACACCCACCGCGGGAGCACCTCCGTGGGGTTTCCTGGGGCCTCTGCACGGCCCGCAATGTCCAAGGCTGCTGGAAATGGTGGTGGGCCAGCATTTTCCACTCCCATTTTCCATTGTATTCCAATAGGCCCTTGTCAGACACATCCCAGTCACAGGGCAGCGGGGATATTAGGGCCAACGTGGAAGGTAACCATGGATACAATAGGAAGCAGGCGTCTGTCTTTGATGGTGCCTCCTTCACAGCGTCGGTGAGGTAGGTGTCAGGTGTCCCACGGGTGGATAATGTAGGCCAGGTTTGAGTAAACTGCATTTAAAAATACATGTACATCTTTTTATTGATTCCAGAGAGGAAGGGAGAGGGGGAGAGAGAGAGAGAGAGAGAGAAAGAGAGAGAGAGAGAAACATCCATGATGAGAGAGAATCATGGATCAGCTGCCTCCTGCACACCTCCTACTGGGGATCGATCCTGCAACCTGGGCATGTGCCCTGTCTGGGAATCGAACCATGGCCTCCTGGTTCATAGATCGACGCTCAACCACTGAGCCACACCAGGTGGGATGCTTCCTGCTTCTTGAGCCTCAAGTCACCGTGTGAAATATCTGACACGTTAAATAATCACTTGACTGTTGTTTTCAGACATAACATTCCCGGCGAGTATACCCTGCGAATAAACAAAGCTGCAGTTCTTACTTGCATAGCACACCCCTAGGTCAGTTCTATTTTATTTTCTTCTGATCGACGTAAGTATATCACTATCAATGGAGTTAATTTGAAGATTGCAAAAAAGCAAAACACCCCCTACCCACCCACAAATTATCTTCTAGCGAAAGATCGTCACCAGGAATATTTAGCCCCCAACTCTTTTCCTATTTTTCTTTCTCTCTCTTTTTTTTTTTTAAACAAAATTGAGATCCTACTGAGCCTACTGCTGTGTAATTTGCGTTGATCGCTTAGTACGTTGTGAAAATGTTCCCATGGGATGAACCGTTTTTCAATGTGATTTTTAATGGCTGCGTGGAAAATTTGTGTTGCGGATATACTAGGATTTATGTAGCCAATTTTATATTGTTTGAATATTTAGTTCGTTTCCAAATTTTCTGCGTTATAAACACTTCTTGCAATCAGTATCCTCGCCCATAACCAGTAGCTCATATTTCTGATTCTGCTTTAGAATGCATATGTGCAAATGAAATTGTTAGGAATAAAGTTCATGTATATTTTCCAGGCTTTTGAACACCAGGAAGTTGCTCTGTGGATTGGCAATTTTGAAACTGACAATTTTTCCAGTATGTTCTTAAATACTGAGTGTTATCATTATTATTTTAAAATCCCTCTTTTTCAGCTATCATTTATCTCATCTGTCGGGTACTACTAAATGCTGACAAATCTACGAAGTGAAGTATAAGGACTAGGTATGTCTTACAAAGAAGAAAAATGAGTGTGGTTAAATTCTTTGTCTAAAGTCATATATGAATTTGAATCCAAGTTTGTCTGACTCTGCACTCATAGCTCATCTACTATACTGCCTTTCAGTAGTTAAAAATGTATTATTTTTTTAAAATTGTGTTTCTTTGTTGTAGAGTGAAGGCAAACAATTTTCCAAATCTAAAGACATTTGCAAGGCTCCTTTTGAGAGTTGCCTATTCACGTCTTTCGACAACGTTTTGATACTATGTTCACATTTTTCTCATTTATTTGTAGGTGCTCTTTATATATGAAGGGCATTAACCTTTCATATCTGTTACTCAATATTCTCTCAGTTGGTCATTTTTAAGCATTGCATTTAGGCTGCTTCTCTACTTGCATATTTAAAAAACACTAAAGGTATATTTTAGTAAAGTCACGAAGTAGCAGTGGTCTCAGAGCCTGTGAAACTTCAGCGCTGGGAAGAACTTTTAAGGTTATTTACTTATTTATTTTATATGCATTTTATTGATTTCTGAGAGAGGAAGGAAGAGGAAGCGAGAGAGAGAAACATCAATGATGAGAGAGGATCACTGAGTGGCTGCCTCCTGCACGCCCCACCTTGAGGAAGGAGCCCTCAACCCTGGCATGTGCCCTTAACCAGGAATCGAACTGGGACCCTTCAGTCCACAGGCTGATGCTCTATCCACTGAGCCACACCGGCCAGGGCCTTTTGAGGTTATTTAATGTTCACTTAAGGCTCACCTTAGGGAACAGAGAGCTAGAGAAGGTGGGGAGTACTTCCTGTGCTAAACCAGCAGCAGCACAGTCCCCTTTGGGAGTAATTGCTTGTTATCGTGCGCCCCTGTGTCTACGGGTGGAGGAAGGAAAGGTGAGCAGCCTAACACATCAGCACCTCAGAAACAGAATCATATGCCTTTGGTTTTCCATTTCCTTTGCTGAGGGGTAGGTTCATTTAATGATTCAGTGAGACCATCTCAGAGAACACCGGAAGGGGACATTCTAGATCCGACGGCACCGGGAATTCTTTCAAAGATGACGTCTCACAGGAAAGCCCAGTGTCAGCCTGTGTCTGAGGTCTGTGCAGGCTCCCGGGCGACTCTCTCACTGCAGCAGGGCATAAAGCAAGCGGAAAAACACACCCTCTTGTTCTGTTTCCTGAATGCGTTTGCATGGCATGGGTCACCTGTTAAAATAGCTCCCGCGATTAAATTTATACCTCGATCCCCTATCCACTTAATGACATAAACCTTTATTTGTCCTCCAATGTTTTTCACCGATTTTGTAATGCATGGAAAAGCAGTACATTCACACAGCAATGCATTCATAGCATATACATTTTTAAAAATATGTATTTATTGATTTCAGAGAGGAAGGAAGAGGGAGAGGGAGAGAGAGATAGAAACATCCATGATAAGAGAGAATCATGGATCGGCTGCCTCCTGCAACTCCCGCACTGGGGATCGAGCCCACAACCCGGGCATGTGCCCCTGACGGGAATCGAACCTGGGACCTTTCCGTTCACAGGCCGACACTCTATCCACTGAGCCACACCGGCTAGGGCCATAGCGTATACTTTTAAAAAATGTATAGTACATTTTTTTTCACTCGCCCCTTCCCCAATCTGCCCAGTTCCCATCATCCCTCCCAGTATGTATTTTTATTTATCTCTTGTGTGTCCTCCAAAATATATAATTTGCAAATAAGTATGAATGTATTTTCTTATCCCCCTCTTAATAGAATAGTGCAACTTGGTCTTTTTCACTTCATATGCTCTGACAAGCTTTTGATATCAGTACCTAGGAAAATGTCTCAGTTGTTTTTTATTTTGTTTTGTTTTTTTAAACAGATGCATAGTATGTCCTTGTTTCTCAGGCATTTGCGTTATTTCTACTCTTTTGCTGCTCCGAGCTGTGCTGTAACGGATAGCCCTGTGTTGACGTCATTTCTCCCAGGAGTTTATATGCGTAGGGTAGGTTTTCAGAGTTACCATGTCTGCATCAAAAAGCTTCTGCGCGGGTAATTCTGATGCATTTTGCCAGTTCACCCTCCATAAGGGTTTTACAACTTATTTTCACAGCGATGATGTATGAGGCGTGCTGATGGCCCGCTGCCCTTGACAGCAGAATGTGCTGCCAAACTTTTGGGCTCCTGCCCATCTGATAGGTGGAAATCGGTAGCTCAAAGCACTTCCCATAAAAGTCACTAACTCAGACTTAGACCTCCCTAATGGGTGGCTGGTCTTTTTCTTATCTAGTCTCGTCAATAGTTGTTACTGAGATTTAGGTTGCTTTTGGCTCCTGCAAAGCCTTTTTGAAAAAAATGTAATTAAATGTGTCAGTCTTCACTTTTGTGACATCTTGGTTTTGGAACGTAATTAGAAGGATCTCTGCCCTTCCGAGGTGATAAAGAAGTTGGCCAGTGTTTTCTTTCGGGAACGTTTATGACTTCGTTTTAAAAAACGTCAATATGTGATCACGTTGTCACCGTCTAGAGGTGAGGTGCGCAGCAGCTTTATCGTTTTTTTTTCTTCCCATTGGTCGGGCCGCTGTTCCAGCTTCGTATACCGGACGGCCCATTGTTTTCGTGCTGACTCCAGAGTGGTGGCGGCATTTTAGGGTAATTTGGGGGTCAAATCAGTCAATGCCTATTTTCCCCAGGAAACAATAAATGGCCTGCTGTCTCCCTGGTCTCAATCCAGGAGCGGAACGCCAGGGTTCTCCTCTGGGTTCCCCCCCTCCTCAATCTGGGGGTTCCATTGCTCCCCCAGGTCTTGGCTGCACTGGGCGGGGGGATGGATGGTCCTGCTGATCCTGTTGGCCTCAGCCCTCTTGCTCATGACATCTGGGACTGCACCTTGTAACACTCCAGTCTCCAAACCGGAGGTTTCAGGGCCCAAGACTGTCTCTCTCTAACTGTTATGCTTTTGCTTTTGAGTTTCCAATGTCCATTTTGGAACTTGAAAGCTGAGAAGGGTCTCTTCCTCTCTCCCTTCTGCACCCTGAATCCAATCACCTAGAATACTGGTCACCGCTGTCAGAGTGTGTAGGTTTTGGGGGGCAGTGGGGACAGAAAACACTGGGCAGTGAGGCTGGGTCAATATTTCAAACTATGGCTGCCCCACACCACAGCTCCGGTTGGCATGGTTCTTGGGAAGTACTGTTTGGGAGCTATTTCCCCCATTTGAGGCTTGTTTGTTTACTGATTTATTTATTAAACTAGAGGCCCAGTGCACGACATTCATGCACTGAGGGAGGGGGTTCCCTTAGCCTGGCCTGCACCCTCTCACAGTCTGGGACCCCTTCGGTGGATGTCTGCTTGCCTCAGAGGTGGGAGAGGCTCCTGCCACTGCCACTGCACTCACCAGCCATGAGCCTGGCTTCTGACAGAGCAGTGCTCCCCCTGGGGGAATGCCCCTACCACCAGGATGCAGATCCTGCCTCGTGATGGTCAGTGCATGTCATAGCAACCAGCTGTACCGGTGTTAGGTCAATGTGCATATTAGCCTTTTCTTATATAGGATCCTCACCCAAGGATATTTTTCCATTGATTTTAGAGAGGGTGGAAGAGAGAGGGGAAGACAGAGAGAAACATCGACGTGAAAGAAACACATCAGTTGGTTGCCTCCTGCACACGGGGCCAGGCCAGGGAGGAGCCTGCAACTGAGGTATGTGCCCTTGACCAGAATCGAACCCGGGACCCTTCGGTCCGCAGGCCAACGCTCTATCCACTGACCTGAATGGGCTAGAGATTTGAGGTTAATTTAGTGGAGCAGTGATGGCCTCATTCCAGTCCTGGTCTGACCGGGTCACTTTGGGGACCCTGGGTGACCTCGCCTCTGGGAGCCTTAGTTTCCCCCTCTGCACAACCTCCTTCCCAGGCTGTCTGTGAGAACCCGAGCGTGTCACCAAGGCTCAGGTGCTTTGTTGGGCTACAGGCACGAGACCCACGGACGGCATTGTCATCTTCCTTCCCATAAAAACACGCGCCCAGGCCCCGTGCTCCAGACGCCCGACCAGCGCATCTGCTCCGACACATAACAAATGCCTCCCTGAGACGTTTTTAATTGCGCCTGAGCTTCCGTTCAGGCCTGATTCATTTCTGATCTGAGCGGCAACAAAGGGGGCTTTTATTGCCGAGGCTCATTTCTGGAAATTAAATTTCCATTTTCAGCACTAATGCTACTGTAATGCGCCGTGGTTTCTGTCTCTTTTTATTGTGTCTGACAGTGGCCGGCCTATCCGCGTTAAGTGGCTGAATGCGAGTATGTAAATGTCCAACATAAAAAGACATTTTTGAAAAGCAGGGGGGGCGGGCAAGGGGAAGGATGGAGGGGGTAGCGGGGGGTGGAGGGGGGTGAGGAAAGGCAAACATTTAAAGTAGGAAATTAGAGCAGTTACTGGATCCCACGCCGTGGTTAATGAGTGCGCAGAAAGCAAACAGGGCTTGGCGCTGGGACCCCAAGCGGTACCGCCTGGGCTGCCCTCCTCCTGTTTTTGGAAGGAAATCAGTAATAGCCTCCACACCTGGGAGCCCCCAGTTGGCATTTTTCAACGCCTCTGGGGAGGACAGGGTTTCTGGTTTCAAATCTGTTAAATTTTCCCTTAAAAGACAGGTTTTGTTCGGAAACCCAAACAAAAATTAGCATATTGGGGATCTATGCAGGTCACGTGCCTGCCTGGTGAGGGAAGATTTCATCAAGCGTGGCTCGCAAAACACGAGCGGGTGCCCGAGACGCTGGCTGGGACTCGGTTACTTTGGCCCAGTTAGGAAAAATCTCTTACGTGCTCCACACCCCGTCTCTATGAAGTATTATGCACAGGGCATCTGGCTAGATGTGTGAGAAGTGGCTGTGCCACTGTGGGGCGTGGGGTGACATCTTCATTCGCTTCCTCTTGTTTCTCTGAAGTGTTTATAATAGGAGCATGTGGTTTTAGAAAGAAGAGAAATGAAAGGGACGCAAGACACAGCAGAGAACAAACTCATAAATTGTTTTTGCTTTTATATTTTTTACTAGGGTTTCCAGTGCACGAATTTGTGCACCTCAAAAGGCCACAAGGTTACAGGGGCGAGTCTCAGCTCCTCTTCCACTGCCCCGCCTGGCCCCTTCGGCCATGGCCTTCACTCCCAGACAGGGGTCCCCGGTCCTCTGTCTGCTGGTGGCCCCGCTCCCACCTCCACTGCTCCCATGCGCTGCCAGCGCCAGCCCCAATTGCCATTAATGGGTGTGAGTGGGGCTGGCACCGGCAGCGGGTGCAAGAGGCGACCGCTGGCTCCGATCGCCCCTCAGGAACAGGGGGAGGTGGAAAAACCCTGAGGGGCAATCGGGGCCAGCAGCCACCTCTCGCACCTGCTGATGGCACTGAACAATTGGGACCAGTGCCGGGTGCTGCCAGTGGGTGCAAGCACTGGCATGTGGGAGCAAAGAATTTTCAGTAACCACCAGAGGCTCGCCCCAATGACAGAGACTGGCCCCCTCCCATGGTCTGGCGCCCCCGCTCACCTGCTCCACCATCCTGCTGCGGCCGATGCCCACCATGTTCCACACTCTGCTGCCTGCTGCCAATGCCTGCCATGTTCTGCGTGTGCCCCCTGGTGGTCAGCGCATGACATAGCAACTGGTTGTCTGGTTGTTCTGCCTTGTGTATGTATAGATTCCCAGTACACAGGATGCGACTTGAACTCAATTCAAATGAACACAAATGCTTTTACTGAGCACCTACTAAGTGTGACATGGTGCTTTCCTTCTGTCTCCAGCATTCATCTCTGTTTTTTCCTTTTACAGGTGAGTCTTTCTGAGTGTTCCTTCATGCCATCCAAAGACCAAGTGGCTGTGGGAAACTGCTTTGAAGGTAATATAGAGAACTATGGAAACATTTTTAAGCCTTACCTCCTTCATGCAAATATAAGCTAGTGTGTGTCTTGTTGTAATATGCTAAGTGTTGGAGCTATCCCTCCTAAAAACATGTGTCTTCAATTAAACTGGCACAGGGTGGTCCTAAAGTCATGAGTTAGCCCCACTTGCTCGTGTGATGTCGGGCAAATCTTTCTGTTAGTTGTGGTGGACTCTGGCTTAGTCACTGGGTTAGGTTCTGAGAAACTGGAACCAGAAATGGGGCAGCCAACTAGGGAAAAGGAGGAGCGAGGAAAACAGGGAAAGCTGAGGCCCGTAGAGATTGCTAGTTGATCACTAAAATGTCTCTTTCTCCTCCTCCCCCTTCCCCTGCTCCTCCTCCTCTCTTCCTTCCTCTCCTCCTCAGTCTCCTCCTCCTCCTCCTCCTCCTCCTCCTCCTCCTCCTCCTCCTCCTCCTCCTCCTCCTCCTCCTCCTCCTCCTCTTCCATTCTTTTCCAGGTTATTCTAAAAGAGCTCAATGAAATACTAATTTCCAACTGAGTTACCTCAAAGTTCCAACCAGATAAAGACCTTAAAAAAATTGAGATGGCCCTGACCTGTTTGGCTAGATCGGTGGATAGAGCATTGGCCTGCGGACTGAAGGGTCCCAGGTTTGATTCCGGTCAAGGGCATGTACCTTGGTTGCGGGCACATCCCCAGTAGGAGGTGTGCGGGAGGCAGCTGATTGGTGATTCTCATCATTGACATTTCTCTCTCTCTCTCCCTCTCCCTTCCGCTCTGAAATCCATAAAAATATGTTTAAAGAAAAATAAAAATAAAGTGGTGCCCTAGTGATCCTCTCTCACTCCCCAGCTGGACAGCCCTCCGTGCTGACAGGCTGACCCATCTGACCACAGGCCCCCCCTGGGGAGCTGAGCAGAGGAGGCAGGGAGCGGGCACTGCTCCAGCAGCCCGGCTGCCATCTGAATGCTGCGCAGCTGCCTAAATATTTTGCCTCCAGGTTCCTCCCCACAGCTGCCCAGGCTCTGGTTCATCTTAATTATAAAGGGGCTCTCTCATTCTGCCTCTGGCATCGGTGGGTGCACCCCCACCCCTTGACCGAATTTGATATTACATTCCCAGGTTTGGCGGCGGTTTTATTTGGACTTGATTGTATTAGTGCAAATCACAGTGGGAGCTTTCACAGAGTCATCATCATAATGAACGCAGTCCTGTGTGTACCAACCCCTCCCAGTTTCAAAGGTACTTTCACGTACGTGAACCCATTTACAGACAGAAAGCACACCTCCACACGGCCTCCCTTTTTGCCTTTCATTGCAAATGTGGTAAACAGTTACATTTCATTCAGAACACCAGCGCTGGCCCTGGCCGGTTTGGCTCAGTGGATAGAGCACCGGCCTATGGACTGAAGGGTCCTGGGTTCCATTCTGGTGAAGGGCACATGCCCAGGCTGCAGGCTTGATCCCCAATAGGGGGCGTGCAGGAGGCAGCTGATCCATGATTCTCTCTCATCATGGATGTTTCTATCTCTTTCTCCCTCTCCCTTCCTCTCTGAAATCAATAAAAATATATTTAAAAAAAGAGAACGCCGACTTTGGGCCCAAGCTGCCATGGTTTGAGTCTTGGCTCTGTCCCTTACTAGCGGTGCGTGCTTGCGCCATGTTAGCGCTTACCGCTGCCGGTCATGTTCTTAACGCTTTGTAATCGGGCATTTTCCAGCCAAATCGCGTCATAACGCGGGGCTTTTTTGACATTTTCTCGCCAACATTAGACTTTCCGTAAAATATTCATATCTTTTGATCTATGTGATATTTTTCTATGAAACTTTCAGTGTTTTAGTTTAAAAAGAGGTCTCTATTTATTTGCTATGCAAAATATGTGGTATTGTACTTTTTATGTACACAAAATTACTACATTCTAGGTAAACATAGAAAAAAACACTCTTTCACAATCAAAATAATTTTAGTTATACAAAATTACATCATTTTTTCAAAATTTTCAACAGATCTTATAAAAACAACTATAACCTAATAGTGCTTCACTGTGTGGTAGCATTCGAAACACTTTCCTCTGTGCAGGGGGACATTACAAAACGTGCACATGTACCGCGTTTCACTGCGTAGTTTATGAGCAGCACGCACACGACAACGACGTAAAACATTTTTATTTTTGTCGGTTCCAATGTATGTTTCCTCATGTCCATTGACAGTCTCCCTGGTGGATCCGATTTTACTCGTTTCCCGCAAAAATTAACTGCAGACCCAGGAAACACAGACATTGATTTCTCCTTTTCCAACAGCCTCCGTGGAACCTCATGGTGCCCTGGTGCCCAGCAGATAGCCTGGCACACAGTAGGGATGTAATACATGCTCACTGGTGAACCAATGATCTCTCTGGCCCACATCCAGGAACAGTTCTGCCTAAACCACATGCCAGGGGCCCCTAGCCCATTGCCCAAGCCGGAAAAGGCCCCCTTCGGTAGTTTTCTTCTCTCCCTTGGAAACCCAGAGCTCACTGACAGCAATTTATGCCTCTGGATTTGTAAAGGGAAAATCAAGAGGGAAGGGAACCGCCCAGGGTCACCTAACCGAGGGCAGTGCCCTCTCTTTCTCAGGTTCAGGGTAGCTCCTGGAGCTCCTCTCACCCGACTGGCGCCCCAGGATGAGCGTAAGAGTCACAGCTCTGAGCTGAGATACAGCCTGAAGCACTGGGCCCAGCAAGATCAGCCAATCCCCAGCTGACCCAGCCACACAGGAAATACATCCCTGTGACATGTCTCTGGGAAGATGTGGCTGATGCTCACTCTACATTATGTGGTTGGTCATAACAGACTGAGAGGCAAGCCTGTCTGTCTCTTCATCAAGCTCAGTGGCTCCGGGCTCTGCAGGGCCCTCCACAGGCGCAAGGATCTCGTACATGAAATTAGGTGGCAAGTGTGGCTCAGTGTCTCAGCACTGAAGGGTCTACATAGACTCAGGTTCACATCCTGGGCTCTAGCCCCAGCCCTGCCTGGTATGAGGCTGGGGTCCTTACACCAGTCCCTTGCCTTCGCCAGGCCTCAGTTTCCTTGTGTGTGAATGGGCCTCCTCCAGCCCCAACATGCATGCAATTCCAGGTCACTGGAGGCTGGGAATGGCACCGTGCATAACTTTATATTGAAAAGGGACAGTAGGTAGAAGTAAGAGGCTTATATCACACACACACACACACACACACATACACACACACACACACACCTGGAGAAAAGACCTTTTAAAATCAAGGAGTGCATTCTTGGGTTGCAGCAAACTGTCCTGTTTGGAGGGCAGGAGCAAAGCAGGGGAAATTCCCTCCCTAAATGTTTAGCTTCAGTAGACATTTCCTGAGTCTTGTAATCTGAAAATCTAGAAATATGCTTTTCCAGAAAAACCAAATTTTAGTCTACATACACATCTTCTGTGTTGGGTCTTACTACTGTTTTTTATTTTAAATGGCATATACTGTAGAGTTGGGGAATCTGCTATCTCCATGATGCTCCGGGCCTCAAAACATCTAAATCTGACCCCACATTCAACCAGCATGGATTGAAGGCTAAGTGCCAAATATTGTTGGAGTTACTGTTAGGCCTTCAACTGATCAGATGAGGCCCACCCAGGTTAGGAAGGGCAATCTGCTTTACTCAGTCTATCAATTCAAATATTCATCTCATCCCAAAGCACCTTCACAGACACACCCTACATAATGTTTGCCCCAGTATCTGCATACCCTGTGGCCCAGTCAGATTGACATAAAATTAACCCTCACAGCTATTAACACAACGGTTTCATTCTGTGCTGTGATTGTCTAAGGAGCAAAAGAGAGAAGAGGCCCAGATGAAGGTGTTGTTGAGAGAAATAGGAAGCAGAAGACACCCGGGGAAAATAGTGAGGCAGGTGAACAGATCTTGCTGAGTGAGATGAATGGAGATTTAAAAAAAGAGGCATGATTTTGAGCTTTTGGAGTCAGAGGATCAGTGATGGAAGTTCGGTGTACCATTAACAGGATTAATTAAAGCAATCTCCCAACCTCCCCCCAAAAAAACCAACACACACACACACACACACACACACACAGGTTTAAGGAAGAGAAAATAATGAATCTTCAGTAGGGTGATCATCATCTGGTGTGTGCAGGACAGTACACTCCTGGTTGGATGGGTGGATGGGTGGGCGTTTTTGAATGAATGAAAGGGCCGTGAGCCCTGAATGGCAATCCATTCATATTTCAGCATCACTCAGACGTGTCTGTTATTTCCTCCCAAGATTCAGAACCGGCATCATCCTAATACGGGTTCATTAAGCGTTCCTGAGGGATTCACACCTGAGACCTTTCAGAGAATTAATGATCATTTGCTGTTCAAGATGCAACCCACACCCCCAGGAGAAGCTGTAATCCCTGAATGGAGAGTCCGCTCTGCCGCAGTCTAAGCCTCGCTGACCTGCTGATCCTCTCCATGGTGAAGCCACTGTTGAGAGAGGCTCCTGGCCTCAGGCATGGCATAGCTTCTGCTTCCCCGGCTCAGCCTCACTGAGCAGAGATGGGATCACAGAGACAAGTGGCACCTTTAGGGCATCGGTAGGAAGTGTGCTCCCCACTCTGAAAGAGTGTATGATGTTGAAAAGTATCTACTTTTTAGGTGGTCGGGGTCCTCACAGAGCAGAGAAGGCCTCGGATCGATGCCGAAGGAGGCCGGGGACACTAACCTTTCACAATCTCTTTTCTCTCAGGACCTCAGCTTCCTCGCCAACATCATCTGCGGCTTCATCTACATAATCAACTTGTCCCCGGAGCACCAACCCTTGGTGAGGAGCCACCATAGAGGAGGATTGACAGGGAGTCACCATAGACGGTGGTCTGGTCACTGGGTCGAGCTATGGGGGAGCCACGTTTCATCAGAGGCCACATCAAGCCTGCGCTCCTCCCCCCGTTCAGTGTAATTTTATGAGAAATAGAGTTGTCACCTGTGGGGATCATTAGCAATGTCACCACCACAGTCAAGTTCTCCTCCATCGGGGCACGCGGTAGGTCTGTATTTCCTCATCCGCTAGCAGTGCAACCGCTGACTTGCTTTGGCCAATGGAGTGTGAGCAGAAGTGACCTGCATGAGGTCGTAGGAAGTACCAGGCAAAAAAACAACAGTCAGTAAGTATTTCAAATGATCATCCACAGCCTTAGCGATGACTCTAATTGCTATTGCTATAGTCATCACCGATGTGTTGACTTATGGCTTCTTTTATTAATAAGTGAATTCCCTTCACCTTATAATCCCCTGTCCCAACCACACCCATTGAATTAAGGCTTGACTTTTGCCTCACTGCCTCAAAACTCTCATCTGACCTCCAGCTCACACATCTTGACTATGATACATACACATGTATTTTAAATAAGCTTTTCATGGGCGTCGCTCTCATTTTGTTTTCTTGTTATGGTTACCTGTTGCTGCAGTTACTTCCAAATTAGCCCTGAGAGCAGTCCCTGTATTATGTTCATGGGTTTGTGGGTCAGGAGTTTGGAAAGAGTAGAGGGTCTCAAGATGTCTGAGATCTCTTCTGGGGTCTCTTCTGGGAAGACCTCCGCCCCCCACAGTCACCATGTCCAGAATGGGGGTGACCTGTGGCTGGGGCAGAAATCACCTGAAGATGTCTTGACTCACACATCTGGCATTGGATGCCGACTGTGGCTAGAACACCTACCTGTGGCCTCCACATGTGGATTGGGCTTCCTCCCGCCATGGCAGCATCCGTCTTCTTACGTGACAGCTCAGGACCCCAAAGGCAAATACCCAAATGGAACCAGGCAGGGGCTCTGTTGCCTATCATGAGCGAGTCTGGCTGTCAGGTGCCACTTCCACCCTAAGTCCTGGACCTTCCCAGATTCAAGGGTGAGACACATAGACTCCACCTCCCAAGGGGAAGAGCGTCAAAGGCCCACAGTCAGAGCATTTGGGGTGGGACGGATTATTTACAGCAAACTTGGGAAAATGCCACTTGCCACAGTCCTAGAAACTTTCCCTCTAGGATGGAGACCATCACGCCATTCTCTCTGAATCTCTCCCAGCCCCATGGCACAGCATTTGGACAATCATACACGCTCAGCAATGCTTATGGGCTGATTAACTGGCCCGCCCGTGATGGAGACAGCCATGTGCCTATTACTGGTGAACACAACTAGAGTTGAACAGCATTTATAGTGGACACAACACTCAGCTATGGGCATCATTCGCATATCATTTAACCACCACAGGAGCCCTGCCAAGGAGGTGTTAGTAGCCGGGTTGGTTCACTGAGGCCTCGGGGAGTTTAGACAACTTGTCTCGTGTTATCACAGCTGGCAAGGGACGGACCTGAATCTAGGATTTGCCTCCCCGTCCCGGACTTGTCCCCGCAGAGAGTGGCACGTGCCCAGTTGAAACAAAGGTGGGGAAAAGAAAAAAAGGGCAGGTAAATGCGGCTCTCCAAATGTTTGTCCTGCAGGCTCTGCCAACCCCTAATCCAACATCTGCAGGCTGTTTCTGCTCCCTGCTGTGTCCCCTTCCAGAAGGCGCCGCCATGAACCGGCTCCAAGTTCGGTGTCGAAAGCTGGGCTCCTGGTAACCAAAGATAGTTGTTGGCAAATGGTCTTTGAACAGACTTGTCTTCTGAAACGCCGGGTCGGTTTCACAAGTGCATAAAATAACAACAGAATCAAAGACATAAACAAGAACAAGGCTGCGATGGGCACAGAGCGGGGCAGGCGCGGGGCGGGCGCGGGGCGGCTTCGGAGCCCTGGCCCCTCCTGTTTTCTTTGCCGGCGATTCCAGCGCTGAGGCCATCTGTTCCTTGTTGTGGGTGGTTAAGTGAAATGGGCTGCCAATACAAATAGCCCCACTTGAGGTTTGTTTGCATAAATTGTTTTGAAAGCTTCATGACGAATTTTCGGGATTACTTGCAGTGGTAGGGACCTCGCTGGGGGCGGAAATATAAATTTAGAGGTGCCAGTTGGAATCTATTAATTTGCTCGTGGCCCATCACCCTGGCTCTGCTGCTCAACTGGCTGTGTGACCTTGGGCAGGTGAATTAACCTCTCTGGTCTTTAGTTGCCTTATCTGCTCAATGGGAGGTGATAGGTGTAAGTAGCTGCCTTATGGGATTATGAGTGCTAACCAAGGTGATGCGGGCAAAATGCCCAGCGCAGGAATTGGCAGGTGTACGTGCGCAATACATGGAAGCGGTTGGGGTCTTCTTGTTGAAATGAGAACAGAGAGTCAGCCTGCTCTGGGGTTGCGTCCCAGCGAGTGACTTGTTGTCCGGGTGTCCTTGGGAACGTTGCTTTTCTCTCTCTGAGCCTCAGTGTTTAAATTCGAGGGACAGGGCTAGCCCTAGATCTTGAAGAACACTGGAGGCACCGCGTGTGAAGCACACAGCACTGCGTCAAGGACTCACAGGGGCAGCCATTGCTGTGATCCCACAACAGCCACACAGGGCTCCTCCTTTTCTCTCTCTGAGCCCTTGGCCGCCAGGTTGTGGGGGGACCTCCGTCTTGGGGACACGTGAGTGTATCTGAGGGCCCTGCAGGGACTCTAGCAGGGAAGACACTAGACCCACGACCTGTGCATGTTCAGCTGCTAAAAAGATGCTTGGCAGGAGGTGGGGGGTGTGAGGGAGGTAGAGAGGCACCACGGCACACACCTGCCAACAGCTGAGTGTTGCAAACCTTGAGCTGGGCGCTTGATCCCACGGGGCTGCTAGCACCTCGAGGAACCCGGTGAGGAGTCTCCAGGAAAATAGTCCATTTTAGGTTGATTCTATGGGAGGCGGGGGAGAGAGACACAAAAGGGAGAGCAGTAACAGAAGCATGAGGCTAAGGAGGGCAGAGAGAGAAGCAGGAAAGAGACACAGAAATAGAGAAGAGAAAGAAAGACAGAGAGGGAAGAAGATATATAGGATCAGAAAAACAGAGTAAGAAGAGATAGGGATGGAGAGAGAGAAGGAGAGAAACACAGGGAGATGGGGGGCGGGGAGAGAGAGAGAACAGTACAGAGTGAAATAGGGTCACCGAGGTTAGGGTTGGAGAGATGGAGGCAGACAAGAGAGAACAGAGGGAGAATCCGCACTTGCCCATCCCTCTCAGGGCCCGAGGACCAGGGGCTGGAGTGCAGTGTACCCGGGTGTTGGGGTGTGCACACCCCGGGGCCATCAGAGGAGGCGGCGGCCCCGTCTCGTCTCCTAGACACCAGCTGCCCATCCGCCTCCAGCCGGGCACCCTGGCAGGCCCTTCCTGGCCTCCAGGGCTCTGACCCGGCTCTTTCATGTTCGGGCCCCAGGGTCCATCCCCTAATGTGGACCAGAAGCTGCCCAGATGGAGCGAAGGGCCGGAGCCCTGGCAGTGCCCACCGGGGCATTCCTGCCGATGACAGTTAAATCGTCGGGGGCCTCTGGTCTTCATTTACATCACAGACGCGCGCGTCCTCCGACGACCTCCCCCAAATGAAAGCCAGCTGCCTGGCCCATCCCGTGCGCGGCCGCCTCACTTCAGACGGCCTCCCCGCTTTCAACTGCAGCCCCGCCGTCCGCCGCCGTGACAGGCCGGGGCGCTTAAAGATGTTTCACTGTGTGATTTCACCAAACCCTCGCGTTTTTCACTTATTTTAAGCAAATGGATGAAATCTGGATGCACTTGTTGGGACGAGCTCTGTTTCGGTAAGGAGCGGAGGGGGTTGGCGGACACCAGGTAAAAAGTGAGGGTCCGACGGCATCTGACTGCCCAACGGGCTGCACTTTGATGTGGTCGGTCCGGCAGCCGTGGCAAGGCACGCCTTCCTGTTGGATGCCATCCCGGCGAACACCTGGAAGGCGGCTCTGTGAGGTCAAGGGCACGACACAGAATTAGCCGGGCGGGGCCCTGGTGCCTCTAGCTACTTGTGGGCAGTCAGCATGCTCACCTGTCTCCCAGGCCCCCCAGCATTAGACTGGCTAATTCCCTCCCCTTGCCGCATTCAAGTTCATGCAGAGGTGGCCATGGGATCATCAAATACGGGCGAGGGCCGACAGGTTTAATTGACTAAAACGTTTCTGTGTAAAAGGCAGTGCAGGTGGCCTTGACGCGGGGAGCCTGCGGACTTGCCCTCGGATTAGGAACTTGACATTGCTCCCTGGTAAGCGGGTGACCTTCAGCTAAAGAGTGAAAGGTTCCTGATCTTTCCTCAGCGGTGTGAATAGCACCACCTTGCAGAGATATTAGGGAAATGAAGTGACCTTGTCAACGGGAAGTGCGTAAAAGTAAGTGGTAAGAAATAAGTGCTCAACAAGGCGTTCGGTACCTTGGTCATCACCATCGTTATTTCCATTTGTGTCTTCTCTGCTCTTCTGCCTCAGGGTTCAAACCAGTGGCGTGTGCTGTGTGAAAGATACTCAAAGATTAGACACTGACGCTAGCTCTGGCCTAAGCTCTCAACACGGTCGTTCTTCTTCTGACGTTTTAAATGCCATTCATGGGTCTTTCTTCTTCTCCTCTTTCTCCTTCCTTCTCCTCTTTCCTCCCCCTTCCCCTCCCCCTCCTCCTACTCCTCCCTCCCCTCCTCCTTTTCTTCCTCCTTCCTCCTTCTTTTTCTTTCTTTCTTTTTTTTTTTTTACCATAAGGGTCAGTGTATGGGGTTAGCATTTCATTGAATCCGACCCTCCAATCTCTGCATCTTGTATGTGGAGGCAGCACTAGGACTCAATCAGCTTAGAGTGGAAACAGCCATTGGTGGCAGAGGGTGCAGCGGGCCTGGGCAGCTCACATGGACATGCTGTTGGTTATCCCCATAAGTAGAACAAACTAAAAAAGAAAGGAAAAAAAAAACACCCGCCTCACGTAGACAAAGTGATTTAAATGCCTGTGTCTTGAAGGAACCTGGAATAACTTAGAGGAGGGAGATGACAAATAGATGTTTCCGGAAAATATTAGCTGAAGCCCCGACGACGGGTGGAAGCCTTCCGCGGACTCCCTGCAGGAGGAGGCCTGCCTGTCGCCTCGCCATATCAAGGTGACATCGTACATGACAGACCCACCGGTGATGGGCGGCCCAGGGAGGGAGTGAGGATCTGAGGGGTTTATTTACTGCTCGAATGTGTATTTCACCGGCTGGTTATTTACATGAGGGGCTGGAATGCAAACCAGCTGGCAAAGGCCATCTTTTCCCTCCTAGATGAAATATTTAAACCCGTCGCCTAAGGGTTTTGGAAGCATGGGGTGACTGACTGTCATGGTGAGGTGTAAACAAAGGCGAAAGGACTCCGGACATGGAATTGGGAATTGCCAGCTGTCCCCTGCTTCTCTCCTAGGCACTTTTCTCCACTATATCTCATTTAAATCTATTTTTATTACTGATCTCAGAGAGGAAGGGAGAGGGAGAGAGAGATAGAAACATCAGTGATGAGAGAAAATCATTGATTGGCTGCCTCCCGAATGCTCCCCACTGGGGATCAAGCCTGAGACCCAGGCATGTTCCCTGAACTGGGAATCGAACCCTCACCTCCTGGTTCATAAGTCGATGCTCAACCACTGAGCCACCCCAGCTAGTCCGGCTGTATCTCATTTAAATCAACTCAGGACAAACTCCAGTGTTCTCACGACTGGCTGCCTTTGTGCTAATGTCAGCAGTCGGATGGCAAGATGTTGCCAGTTACGTGTGTGGAAACCCTCCCAACTTGACCTTCCTTGAGTCAAGCAAGCCCCGTGTGGCCCCACCATGGGTCCATGACCTCTCTCGCCCACTGGGTGGCGCTGTGCCACTGGGCTGGGCCACGGAGAGCATTTATCTGGCTGTTAAAAAACCCTGCCTCTTAAGGAAAACAGTGGTACCTGACAGTTGTGGGGAACTACTCCGACGGGGCCTTAATTATAACGCAAAGCTTGTCAGAAAGATGATGTTTACTGTAGGAGGCACTTGACATGACTAACTCTCACATGCGAGGAGACATTTCAGATCCAGTTTCAAACAAAATAAAAAGAAGGCGACGCGAAGGAAGGCCGGCGAGGAGCCACATGGCCATTCCCGACCCGCGATCGCCCGCATGGTGATAGCCTGAGATGGGATGCGGTCGTGTTGTGGGATGATGAATGCCAGGATGGGCTCTTTCCCCCTTTTTTTCCCTTTCTTGCCTTTTCTTTCTGACAGCTTCCCCCCTCCCCCTCCCCTCTTCCCAAAGCCACACGCACAAAAAAAAAAAAAATAAAAAAATGTTTTTCAAATGAACACAGGCAAGGATGTGTCACCCGGTGATGGATTGCTCATTCTGGTTCAGCTTTTGATAATTAAGTTCCACTCTTCACAGGCAAAGGGTGTTCTGCCAAATCCAAACTACCCTGGGAAAAAAAAAAGTAAAATTAGAACCTTATGAGAGGAAAAAAAGAGATTAAACGAGTTAAATGTATATGCATAGAGTTGAGCTAAGTGGCGATTGGGGTGGGGTGCAGAGAGGGGGCTTGCGTCGGTACGCATGGCATAGAAAAAGGGGGATATCAGACACTGGGACGAGGTCGGATTAGGAGTGAGTAGATGACCTCCATATAGAAGAAGGACAATTAGGACAAACATCGCAGGAAGAGGCCCGATGGACAGGTCCTAGTGCTTCCATGTTTGGTTCTCTTCCAACGCTGACTTCTATCCCGACAGAGTTCGCATCTGAGGGCTGCAGGTTACACACCATGAAAAAGCCATTTGCTTCCTGGAATGCTCAGCCCCGCCCTGAAGGCTGGTTCCGAACCAGGAGCTGGGGGCACCCACATGGCCCCTCCAGAAGCCCAGGCCCCTTGGCCTGGAGGCTACCATCTTGGCTTGCTGCCTCTCTGGTTCCCCCCAGAGGCACGGGCTGTGACTGGTGGAAAATCCGGCCCCAAGGCCGGCCCATTCCTTCACCAGAGATCAACACACCGACCACAGCCAGCAGCAGGAATTGCTGAGTGATTTATTAGAAGAGACGGCAAAAGATACTTTAAAAGCAAATTCCCTTAGCCCGGGTAATGTACCACGATGGGGGTGAGGGGGGCCAACAACCACATGGCCATTGCATTCTTGGCAGGGAGCTCCTCCACGGGCAGGAGCTGGGTTTCACAAACCCTTCCTATTCCTGCGATCGCCCTCATCTGCCCCAGTAACTCATCTCTCTGGAAGGAGAAGGCAAGGGCAAAGGCAGCCTCGGTGGATAAATACACTGTTTCTTGGTGTACAATTAGCCTCGGTGAAATGTGAGAGTGCAGCCCCAAGGGGGCGGCCTTTTTGCTGTGAAACTGGTATTTCAACTGCCCCTCCCCCAGGAGTTCCCCACCCCCCCACTTTCTGTGGGGGAAGGACGCTCAAGTTGCCCAGTGGGAAATTTCTCAAGTTCTTGGGCATGAGGAGGGGGTTAGAGAGGAAGGAGGACACAGCAAGGCCAGACCTTCACTGGTCTTTGCTCTCTGCCATGAAGCCCTTGGATTTGGCCTCTGATTTTTTTTTTTCCTACCGGATTGCAAGCCTGGCCTTAGGGCAGTGTGGCCTGACCCTGGGCGCAAGGGGAGTGAGATAGCTTAAACCTGCTTTTCGTCAGCGCTCCCTCCCCTCCACGCTGGCTTGGTGGGAACCAGGAGATAAAATATGGGAACCGACTTCTTCCTCGGGGCAGGAAAACAGCCCAGAGGAAGAGCGGCTTCCTGCTCCTCTCGGCAGCCGATAGCCTGGCCGGCTGGGTTGGCCTGGGGCTCGGCGATTAGGCTCCCAGCAAAGACCCTGGATGGGCACCCGGTGGGCTGACGGCTGCACGGGCAGGGGTCCTGCCCCCGGTGTCCGGATGGCTGCCTCTTCCCGTGGCCTGGCATCATACATGGGGTGAAAGGTGGGAAGCCGGCACGCAGGTCAGGAACCTCAGGACAAGTTTTGGACCGGGTGCTCCCCATCTAGGGCAGAAAAGATGCCTTCATTGGATGCAGGCAGTGTAAGGTGACCAGACATCCCGCTTTTGGTGGGACAGTCCCGATTTTAACAATTTGTCCCGCGTCCCACGGCATTTTTAAAAAGTCCCCATTTTTGGAAAGAGACATATGTACTACTCTTTGTAATATTTTAAGTAATAAAAAAAAAATTTTAAAAAAGACCCCCCCACCTCCCCACCCCCGTCAATGGTGTCCCGCTTTACCAATGTTAAAATCTGGTCACCTTAAAGTGCCAAGCCACTAACACGCTTCGGAGTGTGGTTTATGTTTCAATCAAGCTCCAGGATTAACGCAAATGCTGCTCAAGGATCCCAAGCCCACGTGAGCGGGGCACGGGCTGGGCCGGGCCTGGACCCACTCAGCCTCTCAGGGCTGAGATGGGAAGCTGAGGGAGGGACGGCTACAGGCTGTCTGGACCCTAGAACGCTGTGGTGACAGCCAGCCGCCTCACCTGTCTGAGCGTCCATTGCCTCCACCTGTTAAAAGATTGGGTTCCTATTAAGCGGTCAGGTGGAGGCGTCCTCTGGTCCCGGCCGAGTGGGTTTCTTCTCACAGCATGGGCTGCGGCTTCATCAGAGCAGCGGGGGGGAACCAGAGACTTGGTGCAAATTGTAAGTTGGTCTTTTATCACCTAATCGTGAGTGCTACAGTCCTCACTTGTGCTTTCTCCCTTTGTTACAAGCAAATTATCAGGACCAGCCCATGTTCAAAGGGAAGAACTCCCTCCCCTTCCCCCCTCCGCCCCAGGGTGTGGATGCCAGGAGCTGCGGATCACTGAGGGTCGCCCTCCCACGGATGGCAGCCTCCCACATGGGGTTAGGGCAGCGGGAACAAGGCATTTGCAGACCTCGGAGCTTGGGGTTGTGTCTTGCATGTAGTGGACCTTCAGCCACGTGTTTGTAGAAAGAAATCATTCCTGTCCGACTTATTCTAACCAGCTGCTTCACATCATCAACTCCAACTGCTAGGGATTCACTCCCATGGGTAGTTCGGGGACTGAAAAGAGCCCTCATTGAAGAAGTTTTAGCAGGGGGAGCACTAGTCACGTGGCTGCTTCAAGCCCTGAAAACTACATTTCCCAGGATCCTTTGCCAACTGGCTTCTGGTTGGGGGTGAGCCAGTGGGAGGCATTGGTGGCATCTGAAGGAGAGGAGAAAGGGAAAGCCGGGGTATTTGTCGGGGTATTTGTCCCCTATCCTCCTCCGTCTCCAGCTCTCAGCACTCTCTGACCCCAGCTCCTGGCCACACTGCCTTGGTCTCTCCAGCCCCGCTGTGCCATCTTTGAGCTGCCTCCCCTTCCCTTTCGGCTTTTCAGCTCATCACCCACTTTGTAAATAATTCTATGCATTAAATTTCATTGATCAGAGCCCCCGTTTCCTAAATCAGACCCTGATTGATAATGGATCACTTTATTTTAAAAAAATCTTTTATTGATGTCAGAGAGAAAGGGAGAGGAAGAGAGAGAGAGAGAGAGAGAGAGAGAGAAACATCAATGAGGAGAGAGAAGCATTGACTGGCTGCCTGCCTCCTGGACGCCCCCTAATGGGAATTGAGCCCATAACCCAGGCATGTGCCCTGACTGGGAATCGAACTGTGACTTCTTGGTTCTTAGGTTGATGCGAAATACCTGAGCCACACCAGCCGGTGATGGCCTCCCTTTAAAGTTTTAGAACATCCTGTTTCCTTTCATAACCTGATCTCATTCTATCCTAGCAACACCCCTAAGTGGGCAGGGCAGCAAGTGCTGCCTTCGTTTTACTGACCTTCGGGACTAACTAACCTCAGGCGACACAGCAAATCATTGGTGTGGACACTGACTCGACCCAAATACCACACCTGGGCCCCTTCTGGATGGCACTCTTGTTGGATCCTTTGATGTCCAAGTGCCCTCCTTTCCTTACGAAAACCCCTGGTTATCTCCATGGTCAGCAGTGCTTGTCAATCAGATTTTGGTCAAGAGGAAATGACCATGCAATATCTGCCCAGCATAAGAGCTTAGGAAGGGGGTGAGGAGGGGCTGGGTCCAGCCAATGCTTTGTGTGTTAAACTAGGCACCCTGGCTCAGGGCCATGCCTTCCCGGAAGAAGTGAGACTGTTTCCTAATTTATTGTCTCAAAAGGAGCGCCATCACCCTCCCCTCTCCTCCCCAAGCCCCCAATTTCCTAAAGGCGTCATATAGATTAGCAACAGCTCCCGTCAGAAACCCCTTTGAAATGGGATGGAAGCAATGTGCCTCCTCCTCAGAAAAGTTCACATCGTCACGCAAAATTGTGCATTATTTTAGGGGCTCACAAGCTCCCCTGCAGGCTACGGGTGTGCCCACTACGGATCCATGGAGTTAAGCTTAATACCAAGTTGTGTGGTGTTTTAGGAGTTCCCCGATGCCATTTACCACCTGGGAACGTTGTAGCATATCCCCACAGCGCCTTTCCCACAGTTAAGTTAATATTTCCTTTAAACTGACTTCCTATAGTTTATTTTACCTGTAAAAAGGGTATTTGAGATCCCTATCATGGAACCCATGAAATCAGAGGTTTGGTGTAATAGTTAAGAGCTTGGCTCTGGAGCCAGACTGCCTGGGTTGGAGGCCTGGCTCCACTCTTTATTAGCTGTGTGACCTCGAGCGAGTCATTTGACCTCTCTGGGCCTCTGGCTTTCATCTGTGAAATGAGGCCAGTAAGAGTACCTTCTGCACGGAGTTGTTGCGAGGATTAAACAAGTTCGCGTATGGAAAGTCCTTTGAACAGTAAGCACGCCATCAATAAATGCGAGTTATTGTTATACCGCCAGCGAACCATGAATGTTTCCAGCTCATTTGTGAATAGATAGAAAATACTGAAACAAACAAATGAAAGAAGGCATCGTGTGTGTGTGCCGCCCCAAATCGTCCTGGGTACACCTTACACTTTGGGAAATGATGCTGAGTAGTTGTGATCTTTTCAGAGAAAATGTGTGTGTACATTCTCTCTCTCTCCCTCTCTCTCTCCTCTCCTCTCCTCTCCTCTCCTCTCCTCTCCTCTCCTCTCCTCT
>PVJC01022430.1:0-27346 GCA_004026665.1 Murina feae | reverse complement strand
TATATATATATATAATATAAGAAGTGCTGACTTCCTTTAAAAAAATCTTACACCTATGGACGAGGACAGTGGGAGAGGGTAAGGGCATGGGGTGAGTGGGAACCGGGTGCAGGGGAACTATGGGTGCAAAAAAGAGGAACAACTGTAATAATCTGAACAATAAAGATTTATTTTAAAAAAACTAAACCAATTAAAATATCAGTAGAGGACATGAATAGACCTTTCTCCAAAGAGCATATACAGATGGCCAACAGACATGAAAAGATGCCCATCATCTCTAATCTTCATAGAAATGTAAATCAAAATCACAATGAAATACCATTTCACACCTTTCAGAATGGCTATTATCAATAAGTCAATAAAATTGTTGATGAAGATGTGCACTATTGGTAGGATTGTGAGTTGGTGTGTCCACTATGGAAAACAGTATGAACATTCCTCAAAAAATTTAAAAATTAAACTACCATACAAAACAACAATTCCAATTCTGAATATTTATCTGAAGAAACTAAAAACACAATTTTGCAAAGATATATGCACCCCTATGTTCACTGCAGCATTATATGCAATAGCCAAGATATGGAAGCAACCTAGATATCTACCAATAGATGAATGGATAAAGAAGATGTGGTATAGCCCTAACCAGTTTGGCTCAGTGTATAGAACGTCTGCCTGCAGACTGAAAAGTCTCAGGTTTGATTCTGGTCAAGGGCATGTACTTTGGTTGCAGGCACGTCCCCAGTGTGGGTGTGCAAGAGGTAGCTGATCGATGTTTCACTCTCATCGATGTTTCTAACTCTCTATCCCTCTCCCTTCCTCTCTGTAAAAAAATCAATAAAATATATTTTTTTAAAAAGAAGATGTCATATAGTCTGGCCACAGTGGCTCAGTGGTTGAGCATCAACCTCTGGACCAGATGGTCACACCCCCAGTGGAGGATGTGCAGGAGGCGGCCAGACAATGATTCTCTCTCGTCATTGATGGTTCTATCTCTTTTTCCCTCTCCCTCTCTGAAATCAATAAAAATACATATATTTTAAAAAGAAGATGTGGTATATATGCACAATAGAATATTGCTCAGCAATAAGAAAAGAATAGAATCTTGCCATCTGCAATAACATGGATGGACCTATAGGGTATTATGCTAAGTGAAATAAGTCAGACCAAAAAAAAAAAAAAAGACAAATATCATATGATTTCACTAATATGTGAAATCTAAAAAAATAAGATAAACAAACAAAACAAACTCATAGAAACATAGGACAAACTGACAATTGCCAGGGGTAGGGGTGGGAAGATGGGTGAAAAAGGTTAAGGGGAATAAGAGGTACAAACTTTCAGTCATAAAATAAATAAGCCACAGAAATGTAGTGTACACCTCAAAGAATATAGTCAACAATATTGTAATAACTTTGCACAGTGACAGATGGTTACTAGTCTTAGTGTGATCACATTGTAAGGTATATAAATGTTGAATCACTTGTTAAACACCTGAAACTAATGTAATATTGTATGCCACCTATACTTTAATAAAAAAATTTTTAAGTAGACACCAGAAAGCACACAGCTATGCCAGGAATAATGCTTGTGTAGTACAACATTTTAACAATGATATATCCTCCCTGAAACCCACTATATAAAACAAATTTTCTAGACAAATAAGTTCTACCCGCAGTTTACATCTTCACTGATTTACAGAAAAATTTCTCATGTTTTACAGAAAACCTACAGCACTGTGAAGGTTCCTAGAATCCACTTAGAAGACCATTTAGACTGTTCAGCTAATGGTGAGAATCCTACTGCAGATTCCTGTCCTCCAAACTCAGCTGCAGTTTACCTCTAGCTGGCTTCCTTTTCCTTCTCCACAGTGGCTATCTCAACATTCTTAAGTCCTACCTGCTCCCTACCCTTTTACTCCCTAGAGATCACATGGACTCCTTCACTAAGAGGGGCAGCCCCAAATGATAGAATTGCTTAGGCTTCTTTTCCCTTTCTCCAAGCTTGCTCTAATGTCTGTATCCTCACTCATTCTGCGCTCTTTAGTAGTATTTTTCCCACGTCAGGCATTCCAATATCACCATCATGATTTTTGCCATATCATATTTTTGCCATAACTGTACCAGTATTACTCAATAGTTTTCTTTGTACTGATTCATTTATTACTTACATACATTTAATTCTTTTCATTAAAACCTTTTTATGGAACATTTTAAACATATACAAATATGGAGAGAATAAAATAACAAGCCCTTGTGTACTCATCAGCTTCAACATTATCAATTCATAGCCCAGTCATTTCTCCATTTATACCCATCCACTTGCCCCCATCAAAAATATTTTGAATCAAATCTCAGTCATCATATCATTGCATCAATAACTTTTTCAGTATATGTCTCTGAATGACAAGGATTTTTTAGAATACTTTTTTTTTAATTAGCAGAGAAAAGCACAGGTACAAAAGTAAGGAAGGCCCATATTCCAGAGAGAAAAACACCATCCAAAGTGAGAGAAGGGACTAGAAATGAGAGAGAGAGGCAGAGGTAAGTAGGACAACCTCTGGCCCGCAAAGAAAACAGAGCAACAGTACTAGTGCCAGGAAAATGGTGGATACAGGTGAGAACTTTGAGGGAAATGCAAGTGCCATTGGTGAGTGGGAAATAATCCAGAAAATAGGGATGAGAAGGATGGAAATTGGGGAACTGGTTCAGGTCTAGGTACTGATGCAGGCTACTAGATAAATGACCCTGCAATTAGAGAAACACCAAAGAGACCTGAGACAGGGTGTAGCCTGAGAAGGAAAAGAAGGTGGGATCTGAGGAAACAGTGAGGCAGGGAAAGGCATAGCTGGGGACTGAGACTAAAATGGGGTACTGGTTTAGAGAACAGTTTGTTGTTAGTAAATGAAGAGTAAGGTGGTTTTGAGAAGAGACACTCTAAGTTCTAGAAGAAGACTATAAGAGTGCCAGCATGGTTGGTGAGGGCCTTTACCAGTATCCACCATTTTCCTGGCACTAGAACTGTTTCTCTGTTTTCAGAGACTTTGCTGGCCAGACTTTATCATACTTACCTATGAGTTAGGAGAAGGGAAGCTGAAAGGGTGGTGGGAACAAAGGGATAATAGCTGTATATTGGGTGGAGGCTGAGGAGAGGCATAAGTGGTCATGGCCTTGGCCTAAGGCACAATTCCAATGAATTTTTAATGTGAGACCTAGTGACTGGCAGTACATGCCCTACTGTCTCCACACTGATGTGCTTCAGGTATCTTAAATTCAATGTATTCAAAAACAAATTTAAATTTTTAGCCCCACAAATCTATTCCTCCTCCCACGTTCCTAATCTTGGCCACAGCATCTCCAATCGCCCTTTTGCTAAATGAGGAACCTTAGAATCAGTTTTGATTACTCCCTCTCTTTCACCTCCTAGAGTAGGCATGTTTTTGGCCACCAGCATCTGTGAACATATATCCTACATTTGAGAAATTCTACATACCTCCTATAGTGGAAGCCAGGGCCTCCCTTTCCCAGTTTCACTTGCAGTCAGGGTACAGGCTTTTGACCCAGTGAGGACACCGAGCTTTATAGTACAGGTTAGAGGTAGAGGTGTACAGTTTGAGGTGAGCAGTGGGGGAGGTTCTGGCATCCCATGCTCAGCCAGCATCAGAAGTCACCTGTGGTGTGATATGGAGTGCCCAGTGGTGTTAACAGTGGACTTTTCACTATATGGGCTCTAGGGTTTCTGACTGCATGGCCCCAAGCCTGACTCTCTGGATCTCCTAGAAATCCTATAACCCAGGAACTATCCTTCCATAACCCTATTTCTATTTCAATTAGATGAGGATGTTCCTTTGCTTGCAACTAAGCCTCCTGACACCTAAGTTACTCCATATTCTCAAAATCAGTTACTAAGTTTTGTCTTCTAGACTTATAGAATATTCTAATGTTCAGTCTCTCCTTTCCTTTTCCATTGTCTCCAGCTGCCTAGGTTCCCAGGCCCCTTGCTTCAGAACACCCAATGCATATACATTTGCTCATATCTCCTATGGTACTTATCACTCCACTATCTGTGCCTTAAAGAAACCTCCATTACAGCATGGACCCCCATCCTTTGGAGTCATTTGTTTACATCACTATCTTCACTCATCAGGCTGCTATGTAAACACACACACACACACACACACACACACACACACCAGACTCATTAGCTTATAAAGAATAAAAATTTATTTCTGCATATTTCTGGAGGCTAGAAAACTGAGATCAGGGTTCCAGCATGGTTGGTGAGGGCCCTCTTACAGCTGGTAGATTTCTCATTTTATCCTTATATGATGGGAGGGCTGAGGGAGCTCTGTGGGATCTCTTTTATAAGAGCTATAATCCCATTCAAGAGGGATCACCTATCAGAGGCCCTACCTCCTAGTACCACATCACAAGGCATTAGGACTTCAACATATGAATTTGAGGGTTGAGGAGGGGGTGGATACAAACACTCAGACTATAGCAATCCCTGTTTCGCCCATTAGCCTGAGAATTAAAGTATTGTGGCTAAATGGAAAGAGCAAATGGAAAGAGGTTTTGAGTTCAGGCAGTCACAAATTGAACCAAAACTTACTAGCTGTGAAAATTCGAGAAATTCACTTAACTTCTCTAATTGGAATAATGAAAGTGATTACTAGTACTTTAGTAAAAGCAAATTTAGCGAAGAATTGAAGGCAGGACTATTATAGATTCCATTTCCTGGGTACTGTCACATAAGCTTCCATCTGTCTATACCAGAACAGCTACTGAATCACCTGGGATGTGAGCTCAGGCTGGGTTTATGTCCTGTATACCTACTCCAGGCCTAGCCTAGTGATGAAAAAGCTATGCCCTTCAGCCCCAGCCTCCCTGCCTATGCAATTCCCTATCCTTCCCGTGCCCCAGAAGTACTCAGTAGACCCTTTACAGTCCACTGATATCATACTGCACTGACTGAGCTTCACCACTGAGAACCTTCCCCACAGGGTGTTAGGACAATAATTGTGATAATGGGTGTAAACACTTGGCATAGTACCTAACACATGGCAAGCTTCACTCAAAAAGAATAACCATTATCATTATTCATTCTGAGAAGAGATGAATCTTCTTTGCATTCATTATAAGCTAAAACAATAAGAAGCAGAAGAGAGTCAACAGCATGCCTGTACCTGGGTTGCAGGCTCGATCCCCCACCCCAGTCTGGGAGTGTGTGGGAGGCAACCAATCGATGTCTTTCTCACCTTGATGTTTCTCTCTCTGCCTCACTCTCTCTAAAAATATCAATGGTAGAGAACCAAGATGGCGGCATGAAGTGTGTACCTAGATGCGCAGCCTCCACAACTAAACTGTAGAAAAACAACTATACAGTGAAAGGCCATCCTCCAGAACCAAGGGAGGGGAAGCTTTGCAACTAGAAGTCGGGAGAAGGAGTGCATTGAGACTGGGTAGAGGCTCCCGGTGCCAAAACTGACAGGTACGGAGGCATGGAACAGAAGCAGTGGCTCGGGTGAAAGGGTGCCAACGGCTGTGCCTGGATCCGCGGCTTGGAAGGAGATTATAAACTCCGGGGTCACACTGAACTCAGTGCGGGCTGTCTGGCAACGGGGTGGAAGATCAGTGGCATTCTAGCAGAGCTGTTCGCAGTGATCACTGACATGAAGATTCGGGGACTCAGAGGCATGCAGACCTCAGGGCTTGGAGGCTCCAGGTCCGGGAGAGGCTGCGAGTCAGCGGAGGGGCAGCCATTGCGGGTTGCTTCGCCCCAGCAATTCTGAGACCACACCCCACCCCACCTACAACCCCGCCCAAGCTATGCACCTGCCTGCCTGCAGCATAGCCTGAGGGACTGCAGCTGGGACAGAACTACAAAAGTTCCAAACCCCAATCAACGAGGAGAAAGGCCTGCAGGTCATTTCCTCCCAGTGATACCTCCCAGTGATAACTGTGACAAGACTGTGCACTCAGCCTTCAAAGGTGTACAACAAGAATGTCCACCCAGGTGATTGGGGAGGCTGAATCACTGGACCCTAAAGGACACCTAGTGCAGAAACCACTCCATCAACGCAGCCAAAATGCAGAGACAAAGAAACAGGTCACAAATGACAGAAATGGAGGAAAGCAAACTACTGGATATAGAGTTCAGAACTACGCTTTTAAGGTTTTTCAAGAATTTTCTAGAATCCGCCGATAAACTTAGTAATATTATACAGAGATCCAACAGCAAACTAGAGGTTTGCAATAATCAAGTCAAAGATTTGAAACATGAAAAAGCAAAAAGCACCCAACTGGAAGAGAAAAAAGAAAAAAGACTCCAGAAGTGTGAAGATAGGGTAAGGAGCATCTGGGACAACTTTAAGCGTACCAACATCAGAATTATAGGGGTGCCAGAAGAAGAGAGAGAACAAGATATTGAAAACATATTTGAAGAAATAATGACAGAAAACTTTCCCTACCTGGTGAAAGAAATAGACTTACAAGTCCAAGAAGCACAGAGGATCCCAAACAAAAGGAACCCAAGGAGGACCACACCAAGACACATCATAATTAAAATGCCAAGGGCAAAAGACAACGAGAGAATATTAAAAGCAGCAAGAGAAAAGCAGTTAGTTACCTACAAGGGAGTACCCATACGACTGTCAGCTGATTTCTCAATAGAAACCATGCAGGCCAGAAGGGACTGGCAAGAAATATTCAAAGTGATGAATAGCAGGAACCTACAACCAAGATTATTCTACCCAGCAAAGCTATCATGTAAAATTCATGGTCAGATAAAGAGCTTCACAGACAAGAAAAAGCTAAAGGAATACATCAATACCAAACCAGGATTATTTGAAATGCTGAAGGACATTCTTTAAGAAGAGGAGGAAGAAGAAAAAGGTAAATATAAAAAGTATGAACAACTAATTGACAACAAATACATATCTATCAACAAGTGAATATAACAAATCAATAGAAATATCTGATGAACAGAATAAACTGGTGAATAGAATGTAAGTAAGGGCATAGAAAGGGAATTGACTGATATTTCTCAGGGGGAAGGGGACATGAGGGGTATGGAAAGAGACTGGACAAAAATCTTACATATATGGATGAAGACAGTGGGGGGGGTAAGGACACGAGGTGAGGGGGAGAACCAGGTAGAGGGGAGCTATGGGGTTTTTAAAAAAAGAAACATCTGTAACAATCTGAACAATAAAGAATATTTTAAAAAAAGAAGCAGGAGAATTGCACTTGATAAAATATTGAAGAATATATAAACTCATAAACAAGTTGTTTGTTGGACCTGGAATGTTTCCCTCTCCCCCAGTCCCTATCTTTTTTCACTTTGAAAAATCCTACTTAGCTTTCAATATCCACCACAAACTGCATCCCTTTTACAAAGCCTTTCTTACTACCCAGAGTCAGGATTAATCATTCTTTCCTCTAGATTCCCAAAGCTGTTAATAGGTGATACAAAATTTATCACAAAGTTCATGACTTGATATTTATTTATTTATTTAATGTATTTATTTATTTGAGCATCTTTCTAATTAAAATTTATTAACTGAGGACAAGGGCCTGTACTACTTTCCCCTATAAGACTCATACTACCTGTGATGGTTAATTTATGTGTCAACTTGGCCAGGCCATGGTGCCCAGATATTTGATCAAATACTAGTCTAGTTGTTGCTGTGAAAGTATTTTTAAAATGAGATTAACATTTAAATCTGTAATGTAGATGTATCTCATCCAATCAATTGAGGACCTTAATAGAAAAAAGATGGATCTCTCAAGAAAGAGAGAAGGCAGCCTCCAGACTGCCTTCTGACTAGAGCTGCAACATCAACTCTTTCCTTGCTTCTCCAGCCTGCCATCCTACCCTGCATATCATGGATTTGCCATCCTCCACAATCCAATTCCTTAAAATAAATTGAGGTAGATAAATAGATGATGGATGGGTAGATAGATAGATGATAGATAGAAAAATTAAAAGATAAAGTGACTGATCCTATAGGGGATATATGTGTGTTTCATCTACACTAATAAAAGAGAAACATGCAAATTGGTGTCACTCTGCTACACCCACTAGCCAATCAGGATGAGTATGCAAATTAACCCAACAAAGATGGCAATTAATTTGTATATGCAGGCGCTGAGTGCAGACTGAAGACTGAAGAAGCTTGGCTTTTTTGCTGCGGCTTTTTTGCCAGAGCAGAGAAGCCAAGCCTCACTACTGCAGCCCGAGTGGAGAAGCCAAGCCTTGCTGCTGCAGCCCGAGCCTGGAGGTTTGGCTTCTCCACTGCTGCCAGACCAAAGGCCTAAGTCCTGGGCCTGCCAGAGCAAAACTGGTGCCAGCAGCTAGGGAAAGGAAGTCCTATTGCGCGAATCTTCATGCAATGGGCCTTTAAAATATATATATATCTGCTCAATGAATGGATAAAGGTGGAAGTGAATGGATGAAGTGAATAGACGATGAAAACTGTTAAAGAATGTGAAACAGAGTGAGAGGAAAAGCTTGGTAAAGTGGAACATCATCCTGAGGGTAAGGTTCCAGAATAATACCTTTTATCCAGTTTTCTTAGGCAAGGCCTGGGGATAGACACTGCCTGTTCAGTAATAAACACAGAGGTTCTTCTGATTGAATATCTAAGAGACCAGGGTTCAGACAGGGTAATGATGAAGGAACTCCTAAGTGTTGAGTCAGTGCCCAGTAAATGCTGCTGCCTGACTAAAAGGATGACACAAATTGTTATCTAGGTGTGCACCCACATTCAGCAGCACAGGCCAGCCATGACCTTCTGTCCTTCTCATATTGTGCGCCCCTTTTACCTCGTCAAACCTGTTGTGTTGCCTACATCTTCCCTCAGACTATCCCTGACATCATTATCTCTCATTGCCTCATATCAGCCAGGGTAGTATGTCCAGTGCTCTGGGCTTCAAGGCGTTGCGTAGCCAGAGCCACATTTGAAAGCCATCTCACTCGTTAGACTCTGCAAATACAGGGTCTGTATAAGCAGCTTTTTTAAAGAAAAAACTATAAAATGTGGATAGTAAATTACATTGTTTTTTACCCCTCCTGTTGAAAAGGGAGGCTGCTAAGTGATTTGGAGCTCAGTCAGTGTTTCAGATTAAAGGGAGTTGAATCTAAACCTCACATTACTTCTAGAGCATGAAAAAGACAGAGCTTTAAATAGTCTTCATAACTGACAGGTGAGATGTGGGGGGGACTGTCAGTCATTATTGCTATTTTTGTATTGTAGTTAGGTGGAAGGCTTCTGGAGCTTTTTAAAGCACAAGTATGTTCTCTGGCTGGGCAGCTCAGTTGGTTAGAGCATCATCCCAATAAGCCAAGGTTATAGGTTCGATCCCTAGTCAGGGCACATATAAGAATCAACCAACAAATGCATAAATAAGTGGAATAACAAACCAATCTCTCTCTCCCATTTTAAAGCAAACCAATTTGAGAAAATCCAGTCTAGCAAGATAGATGAATTAGCAAGTGTTTCTTCATATTACATAAGACTTCTTCACTCCAAAAGCAATGAGACAGTCTCTATGATTATTACTGGCTTAGAAGTCTACCTCAAATGTGTTTCTAATGATCCATCAGAAAAGTATTTCCGTTATTGAAGGGTCCCGGTAATTATTTTTAGAGACTATAATGAGCTGTATCCATGTTGCATTATTTAAAATCTGAATTTACTGAAAGTCTATATTGGGCAAAGGATTTCCTACACATATACAAATGGCCCTCTTATCAGATTGAATTGTAAAAAGAAAATTAAAAATAAATAATGTAACCTTAAGAATGAGATTACTTGAGATTCAAAAATACTATATATTCTTATGAACCCATTTTTACACAGCATTAACTTTAAACAAAAGAAATACCTGATGATATAGAAGCCTTGAATATATAATTTGTTAGAAATTCCACAAATATATTTTGATTACCTAATACCTCTAAAGCACTGTGCTATCCCCTAAAATTAATATAAAATGAGGGTGATTTCCCCCCTCCCCCAAGGAAGTTGGAGAAATAAGCCATCTGTATGAAGAAAGGAGGTTAGAAATCATACAGTGCATGTTGAAAGTCACAGACATTGCCCTAGCTGGTTTGGCTTAGTGGATAGAGCGTCAGCCTGCAGACTGAAGGGTCCCAGGTTCGATTCAGGTCAAGGGCATGTACCTTGGTTGTGGGCATATCCCCAGTAGGAGGTGTGCAGGAGGCAGCTAATTGATGTTTCTCTCTCATCAATGTTTCTAACTCTCTATCTCCCTTCCTCTCTGTAAAAAAATCAATAAAATATATATATATATATATATATATATATATATATATATATATGAAAGTCATAGACAGCCAAGTTCCAGTATGGGCTAAAATGATGCAAGATATGAAATTTGAGCTAGCTGTTGAAGGAGAGACAGATGAGAGGAAGAAGGACAAGAATTTGTATCCAAACTGGCTTTTTAAAAAGTTCAGGAAAGGCCCTAGCCAGTTTGGCTCAGTGGATAGAGCATCAGCCTGCGGACTGAAGGGTCCCAGGTTCCATTCTGATCAAGGGCACATGCTTGAGTTATGGGCTCTATCCCCAGGAGGGGGCATGAAAAAGACAGAGCTTTAAATAGACTGCATGCAGGAGGCAGTCAATCAATGATTCTCTCTCGTCATTGATGTTTCTCTCTCCCCTCCTTTCTGAAATCAATAAAAAATATATTTTTTAAAAAGCCCCGGAAAGGACTTTAAAATGGGAGCAAAAAGATAGAGAGGTATAATAAAAGAAAAGAAAAGAAAATATTTAGAGAAGCTATCAGCAAATAACAAACTGTGGGAACAAATGGAACAGTACAGAGTCAGAGGGGAGAACAAGTCTGAAATCATAAGAGATCAAACTTCACAACAGTAAAAGACAGCCAGGCTGGCTCTTCGGGCCTGTCATTCAGGCTGACTCTATCTGCGAAGTCACACTAAAAGGACACCCTATAACTTGATGGTGTTCAAGTGACTGTTAAAACTGTTTTAATGAGGGACCTAGTTTGGAACTCACAGAACAGTTCTCTCTTCATTGATCTGCTAACCCTAGCAGTTTTCTGACACAAAATGCTTAACAAAGTATTAATAGGAATGTAAGTGTTCTGGCTTGCTTGCATTCTCATTACACTCTTGTGCATCCTCTCTACCTCTATAAGAGTTCCTATTAAGCACCTGAATCCATTGAATTCTCTTCCAGCTGTTGGAAACTCTGTCCATGATCATCTCAGGGACAATATGTGCTATTTCATTAAGACATAGTAAGGTGACAAATTGTGAGAAATATCTGCCTGCTAACTGCCCTAGAATTAAACCTTTAAATTCCACAGCAGGGGCAGAATTAAGAGTCATCCTGGTGCAAAAAGACAAAAAGAACTCCCTCTCTGCACCAAGCTGAGAGACTAAAGCAGAGTTTAAAAGATCCAGGGCTAGAGGGTAGAGGATAATCCACTTTGATTATTAATTACTAGGAGCCCGGTGCACAATATATTGTGCACTGGGGAGTCCCTCAGCCCGGCCTGTACCCGCCCAACCTGTGGCCTGCCACCCATCCATTGTGCCCCACTCACCCCACACACACCCCGGCCCATCACCTGCCCTGCACGACCTGCTCACCCTGATGCCTGCACTGCACCTGCCTCTGGGGCTGCCGGCCTCCATCTTGGCTAGGTTAATTTGCATACAGCCACTCTGATAGGATGGTGGGCGTGGCTTAGGCACCCCATAGAAACAGTCAATTTCAATATTACACTTTTATTAGTTTAGATGCTAGTTATATTTCTACATCATAATACCTTCTAATTGAATAGCCATTTATACTTTTCACAATTCCCTTACCTTGTCTCATGTTCTAAATGCTTTAATGTGAAAGACCCTTCAAAACTAGGAAATATTAATTTGCTTTACTGTACTGTGGTATATGGTATAACATCCTATATAATAAAAGTCTAATATGCTAAGTGTCCAATCGTCATCCATTCAACCAATCAAAGTGTAATATGCTAATGACATGCTAAGGATGCTCAACTGCTTGCTATGACATGCACTGACCACTAGGGGGCAGACGCTCCAACCTGTATGTTAGCTTGCTGCTGGGGTCTGGCCAATTAGGACTGAGCAAGATGGGACAGACATGCCCTGGAGCCCTCCTGTGGTCCCTCCCCAGCTGGCCAACCACTCATGTCCCTCCCCGGCCCTGATCGTGCACTGGTAGTGTCCCTCGGCCTGGCCTGCACCCTATTGCAATCTGGGATTCCTTGGGGTATGTCAGAGAGCCATTTTGACCCGATCCTGCAGGCCAGGCCGAGAGACCACACTTGTGTATGAATTCGTGCACTGGGCCTCTAGTATCTAATCTAATAAAAGATTAATATGCAAATTAACCCCACTCTATTACACCTAAGCCATGCCCACCAGCCGAGCCACGACCGCCAGCCAATCAGAGCAGCTGTATGCAAATTAATCCAGCCAAGATGGTGGCCAGCAGCCATGGAGCTAGGGCAAACAGGAGGCTTCTGTTGCACCAGCAATGGAGGAAACTGCTTGCCTAGGCCACTCAAGGCAACAAAGTTTCACAGAGCTGAAGCAAACAGGAGGCTTTATTGCCTGCCTAGGCAGGCTGTGGTCTCCACTCAAGCAACAAAATGTCAATTATAGAAGATAAATAAACCCCAGAAACCTGATTCCAGCCAGCCTTGCTGGGACCTTGGGTCAATGGGAGCTGTGGCCAGCCTGCAAACAGCCCTCAGCCCTTCACCCAGGCTGTAGGAACCCGAACCCTGAAGGGGCTGTGGGTAGTCTGAAAATGGCCCTCAACCCCTCGCCCAGGCACCCCAGTAGGGACCCAAACCCTGAAAGGGATGTGGCCAGCCTGAAAATGGCCCTTAGCCCCTCACCCAGGCTGGCCACACCCCCGTGGGGTGAGGGTTCCCACTGGGAGGCTTGGCCAGCCTGCAAACAGCCATCAGTCCCTCACCCAGGCTGGCCAGGCATGCCAGCAGGTAGACATCCCCCGGGGGGTCCCAGACTGTGAGAGGGCACAGGCCGGGCTGAGGGACACCCTCCCACCCACATCTGAATGCATAAATTTTAGTGCACCGGGCCCCTAGTATAATATAAAGCACAAGTCAAAACTTACAACTTGATGAATTTCTATATATATATATACAAATACACATGCATGTGCACACACACAAACACAGCCACATACTACCATGTAGCCACAACTCCAGATCAGGATATAAAGCATTTCCAGCACCCAAAAGTTTCTCTTGTAATTCTCTCCTCAAAATTTTTTTTTCTTCATAGCATTGAAGCTTTATTTAAAGTAAAAATTAAAATTTGAGACAGTAACTCTCAGCTATGCTCAATCCACTGATGTTTAGAGAAGCAAGTTTGATTCACTGATATACTTTCAAAGATTCAAGAAACAGTGATGAAAAAAGCAGAAAGTTACCTGTGTTCAAGTTACCTGTGTTCAAGAAACAATGTATAACCCTTCTCATCAAACACCAACCTTTTGAATTGACTCATTAGGGATCTTTTAGAAAAGACTTTTAGAAGAAAACTATATCTAAGAAATATTGACAATAGAAATAACAAATATCAAAAGATAATTATTAGCCCTTAAAACAATTTAATCTGGAAATATGCTTTGATATATAGACATTACTGACAGGTGAAGTCAGTGGAAAGAGGATAAAGGGAGCTGCACCAGGGGAACATCTGACCAGGCTATTTCTTGTGAAGTCTTTTGTTAACTTTCAGGCTTTTAACTTTATCTCGCTTAGCAAGGAAACAAGATACCAGCATAGATGTCAATGAGGGCAAGAATCAGAAGCAGAAAACAATTCCCAGAAAAGGGAATTTCACACCTTTCTGAGAAATTAGACTGGGATATTTCAGGGAACTATACACTTATGACTATTTAAATACCTAAGCAGAAGGCTTTTTCCCCCTGTAGGCCACATAACACAAACCACAGACAATAAACATCATTTGTGAAAATCAGGCAGAATGAAAAGAAGTTTCTCAAATGCAGTAAACTGTAGACAGCACCAAGAGACTTCAACACAGTAACGACCACAAGGTCAGGGTTTGAAGCACATTCTGTAATTAGTGAAGAGTGAAGTCTTTAAATGTAATCATCATCAACTTACTAAAAGTACAAAAATGAAATCTTTGTAAGAGCTGCAATTACTTTTGCACTTAACAGCTGTCTGTAGTCCTCTAACGCCAACTTTGTTTGCAACATGATTTAACCAAAGTCAGCTTTGAGCAAAGCAACTTAAATAAAGGCTTAAGATCCTGGGTTTATGAGGGTCTTTAACTTTCTCCAGACCCTGACATAACCTCTATTCAACATCCACTGCCGTACATGGCAACAAGAAGCAAGAGAACATGCCTGGTGCCCTGGCATGTTTTGCCCAGTGATTACAGTGTCTGCCCAAAGGGTCTCAGGTTCGGTTCCCAATCAAGTGTGTGTACCTGGGTTGCAGGTTCAGTCCCAGCCCTGGTTGGGCACATGTGGAGGCAAGCATTCGATATGTCTCTGTCTCTCTTTCTCTCTCCCTTTCTCCCTCTCTCCCTCCCTCCCTCCTTCCCTCCACCCACCCCCCTTCCACTTTCTCTAAAAATAAGTGGAAAAAGTAAGGATTAACCAGAGGGGGGGTGGGAGGGAGGGAGGGAGAGAGAGAGAACATTCGTAGCTTCCAACTACCAACTAGTCCATAACATCAAGAAATAATTAAGTCAAAGCAGACAAAACTGCTGTTCCTTTACTTCCATTTTTTCTCATTGTCACAGTCAATAGGACACACAAATCTAGGTTATTTAAAATCCTTTAACAGATAAATTTATTCTGAAGTAGTTACCAAATTAAATTACTCCCATATCTTCATCTCATGGTGATAAGACACAATGACCACTAAGCTTATGTATCCCAGAGATAAACATGAACAGGTTATGTACTTCTTAGAAAGCCTTTACCCACAATTTCAAAGGCTCAGTTCAAACTAAGGATGAATTAGGAGTCACCAGCAAATATACGTTATCTTGTGTTCCAAAGCCTTTATAACAGCATAGTTTAGTAGGAGGCAGAATGGTAAACCTCAAAACCCAGCTTTGGGGCTATTTGTGTGAATTCAGCAACACACCTAACTTCTCTGTGCCTTATCTGTGCCCATCTGTAAACTGGGAATGACATATAGCTACTTCCCAAGGCTGAAATAATTAAATAAAATAAGGCATGTAAAGTGCCTGTTATAGTCCCCAACCAAATAAGACCATATATCAGGATTGTATATCTGTGTGTAATGAGATGGAATAGGGTTCCCTGATCTTTGCTGACTTACCAGAATATAACTTCAACTGTTTTCCCTAGGAAATAGACCTGGAGATGGATGTTTCTATGCAGGAAAGTTCTTGGGCAATGCCTCTATAATTAGGGAGGAGTAAAGAAAATAGGAATGGGCACAGGGAGGGGTTGAACTGTATTGCAATTAAAACAAATTAGCTAATTCCGCTGGGTTCTCCAGAGTTGGGATGGTCTTTCTGAGATGTACCATGTTAGTCACATGACTGGGCACTGTAAGCCCACATTGACCAATCATGCAATGCAGTTTCCCCCAGGAAAAGGCATAACCTTGTGTGAGGTGATTCCCTTCAGCTGACGGCAATGCCCAGAGAGGGTAGCTGAGAACCAACAGCCAGCAACAATCTAGCAATTGAGTGCCTCAGGCTTAATGGAGGGTGAAGGTAGGGGCCACAGGAGGGAAACTCTCCACAGCATATCATATCCACAGCAGCTCAGCACTTGTGACACTTGTATCCACTTGCTTCTTATAATAAGTTCTAAGAAAAATTCTCCAAAATTCTGATTGGTTTCTTTTCCTAGGTAGCTTATAAGAAAGGGGTTGGTGGGACATACTCACTAGATTAGACCATAGCTGAAACTCTTATCTCCCTCCATTATTACCCTTTCTAGATTCTTCTTACCCTCAACTCACACCTCTTCTGGTATAGGTAGTGTAATATGTGGAGAGACCCAGACCTCATCCCTGGGGGGACTAAAGTCCCTAGTTATCATGCCCTTCTCAGCCATGACTGATATATTTTTCTATTTACTCTTAAAATTGGACAAACAAGTACTAAGACATTCTCCAGTGGATCACCTAAATGCCAAACAGATTTTCCATAGCCTTGCCAGGACGGTGACTCCTTTTCTTTTCTGTTTTTTTATTGAATTTATTGGGGTGACAGTGGTTAACAAAATTATACAGGTTTCAGGTGTACAATTCTATAATACATCATCTGTACACTGCATTGTGTTCACCATTTTCGTCATCACCATTTCCTCCCCCATAACCTCCTCACTCCCCCACTCCTCTAGCAATTACCATCCTATCGTCCACGTGACTGGATGTAGGGGTGGAGAAAAAAAAAAAAAAGAGAGAGAGAGAAAAAACAGTGACTCCACCTGGCTGGCATGGCTCAGTGGTTGACCATCGATCTATGAACCAGAAGGTCACGGTTCAATACCTTGTCAGGGCACATGCTTGGGTTGAGGACTCCATCCCCAGTATGGACATACAGGAGGCAGCTGATCAATGATTCTCTCTCATCATTGATGTTTCTATCTTTCTCTGCCCCTCCTTCTCTGAAATAAAATTTAAAAAAAACATATCTAAAAAAGAAAAAACAGTGACTCCTTGACTGCTGGTCTCCTGACCTGAGTAACCTGAAGTGATGGAGTGTTTATAAAGTTTAACATGACTATAATACTCTCCCTGATGAAAGTACTCCTCTTCGAGAAATAGGACCTCTAAGCTCTCAGAATTAGGACCTCAGAGTTGTGGGATAGAAAGCCTCAATTCTCCAAATGGGCCACTGGAAAAGTGGATAAACGGGGCTGTTACTACCTGGCCTCCTTGGTTCCTGGATTCATGTATTCTGTCTCTTGGACACAGAGAACTGTACAGGGTGGGGAAAAGTAAGTTTAGACTTGTGAGAATGCAAAACACAGAGTTTATTCTTGTATTATTATTCATTACTGTATTATTTTCCATGCCAACAACTGTAAGCCTACTTTTGCCCCACCCTGTATAATGATTGAGGGGACATACTGCATTTACACCCCATTCTTACAAGTTATCAGCTCCAAGCTAGCACTCATTTGTGCTTTCACAAGCTAATTTTATCACTCCATTAGGCAAGCAGCTTCTGGGTGGTGTGGTATTTGCTAAATCCAGTAAATCCTATAATCATGTTTCCACTTCCATAACCTCTTTGCTGTAAAAAGGTTCCTTGGTTTGATAGAATGTTATGTGAAGCCTGTGTTGGTAGATCAAACACTCTTTAAACTGGGGGACAGTGGTACTGATTGATGCCCTACAGCAGGGGTGGCAAGTGTCTGGTACATGTGCCACATAAGGCCAGTGAAATCATTTGATCTGGCCCTGCCATGGCATTAGGGGTGAGTTAGTTAAATGTTTGACCAAATATAGCAGGCTAATTTTTAAAAATATATTTTATTTATTTTTCACAGAGAGGAAGGGAGAGGGATAGAGAGCTAGAAACATCGATGAGAAAGAGACATCAATCAGCTGCCTCCAGCACAGCTCTCACTGGGGATGTGCCCGCAACCAAGGTACATGCCCTTGACTGGAATCGAACCTGGGACTTTTCAGTCCATAGGCCGACACTCTATCCACTGAGCCAAACCAGTCAGGGCACAGCAGGCTACTTTTTAAGTTGATAATTTTGTATGGCCTTTGAATAATATTATAAATATCCAAATGGCCCTTGGCTGAAAAAAGGTTCCCCACCCCTGCCCTATAGGAAGGTAAGGCAAGCCCACACCCAAAGACATATGCTGATTCCAGGGTGAAAAGTTTTCAATATAACCAGGATGTCACCAATTGCTCGTTGGTCTTCTTGAAGGATGGTGTCATTTGAGAGACACAGCACTGGTCTCTGTTATGAATTGAATGCCTGTGATCCCCCAATATTTATATGTCAAAACCCTATCCCCAGTGTGATGGCATTAGGAGGTGGGGCCTTTGAGGGGTCATTAGGATTAGAGGTCAAAAAAGCAGAGTCCTCATGAATGGGATTAGCGTCCTTATCAGAGTAATGAGAGAGCTTGCATCCCTTCTCTGCACCACCATGTGAGAATACAAAGTCAGCAGTCTGCAACCTGGAAGAAGGCCTTCAACAGAACTTGACTATGTTAACATGATCTCAGACTTCCAACCTTTAGAACTGAAAAATAATTTTCTGTTGTTTATAAGCCACCCAGTCTATGGTACTTTGTTATAGCAGCCTGAACCAACTAAGACACTATCTATTGCTGAAATTTGTACATTCAGCAGCTTCATTAACTAGATGATGCCTGGAGGGCACAGCTCATTGTTGGCCCATGCATAGTCTCCACCACTGCCACCATGGCTATTCCACTTAATGTCCCCACCATGTCAGCACTAAGATGGCCAACAACCGAGATGGACTGATGTCAGCTAAGTCATTTGGTCTACTAGGTTGTTTAGTGCCCTTCCATGATAGATAATCTCTGGTATAGATTAATATGTGATATAAATATCTTCGCACTATTTGTGCCTCTTTGTGCTTCTCTCTAGACTTCCTTATCCCCTATCATTTAATTTTTTTTCTTCCAGGCCCCTGACCAATGGGCCAACCATTTTACATAGCCTATGAGTTTCTAAATATTCTTACTTCAGGCTATTTCTCTTTCCACACACAATGGATAGCTGGGGCACCACCCAACCTCCACCCATTGGGAGGATTTCCCCTCACCACTGTATTCAGGGTCCCCTCTGAGCAGCAATATTGCAGCAATGTATTTGTGGCTTACACCCACTCATCTCTGAATCAAGCTCAGGCTTTTATTCTCCTTTTTAGTTAATCATAGGAACCCCTTGTCCCTGCAGCCCTCTGTGGGTTAAAAAGAAGCACCAGAGCAACAATGGTGAATGGCATGGGCTTCTTTTAAAAAATATTTTTTTATTTATTTCAGAGAGGAAGGTAGAGGGAGAGAGAGAAATATGAATGATGAGAGAGAATCATTGATCAGCTGCCTCCTGCATGCCCCACACCAGGGATCAAGCCCGTGACCTGGGCATGTGCCTTGACTGAGAATCAAACTGTGACCTCCTGGTTCATAGGTCGACACTCAACAGCTGAGCCACACTGGCTGGGCAATGTATGACTTTTATTTACAACTAGGGGCCCAGTGCACAAATTCATTCACCTTGAGTGGAACTGTGGGCCAAGAGGCTGCCATAGGCACAGGGGCAGATCTTGGCCCATCCTCCACACTCCCACCTGGCCCCTCCCACCACGACCCCTGGTCCTCTGTCAACAGCCCTGCTCCTGCTGCTGCTGCTCCCACTTGCTGACAGCATTGGCCCCACTTGCACCTGCTGATGGCGCGGAGCAAGCAAGGCTAGCGCCATCAGCGGGTGCAAGCAGCAGCTGCTGCCCTGACCATTCTTCAGGAGCAGGGAGAGGTGGAGATAGGGTGATAGGGGCCAGCAGCCACCACTTGCACCCACTGATGGCTCTGAGCAATTGGGGCCAGTGCCAGCGGAGCTGGCACTGGAAGGCAGGTGTGAGCACCCAGTGGGCTGTGGTGTGCAGGAGCAAAGAATTTTCAGTAACTACCAGAGGCTTGCCCCAATGACAGCAACTGGTGCCCTGCTTTGGTCTGGCACCCCTGCTCATCTCCTCCACCTTACCGCCATCGCCGATGCCTGCCATGTTTCATACTCTGCCACCTGCTACTGATGCCCGCCATGTTCCATACATGCCCCCTGGTGGTCGGTGAACATCATAGTAACTGATGGTTTGGTTGTTCGGTTGTTCTGCCGTTCGGTCTATTTGCATATTAGGGTCATATATATATATATATAGACTGGCTGTTGCTGGGCTCACCAAGCTTTATACTTGGTGGTGCCCCCAACCAAGTTTTACAGGCAATTCTGGCTGCATGGTCATTTGGTATCCCACAGTCTAGGGTCCACTAGCACCCTAAGAGCTATTTATTAAATAATGTATAATTCTTTACATGGCCATGTTCTGGTAGTCTGCATTTTGATGCTCCTTTGGGGGTATTAAAGACTAAATGTTTATGCCCTCCAAAATTCATATGTTAAAGCTCTAACCTTCAGTGGGGCTAAATTTGGAAATGAGTCCTTTTCTCTGCCTATCTACTCAGGAAAAGCCTGAAAGGACAAAGTGAGAAGGCAGGCACCGGAAACCCAGGAAGAGCACTCTCACCAGAAACTGATCCTACTAGAGCTTGATCTGGAACTTCTAGCCTTCAGATTTGTGAGATAATTATTTCCTATTAAGTCAACTAGTCTCTGGCATTTTGTTAATGTAGCCCAAGCAGTCTAACACAGGAGACTTTCCACAAACTCTGTACAATATCTTTTCCCACCACCACCTTTTATCACAGAATCTGATTGGTCATATGGTCTAAGCAGCAAGGCCACCTACACCAAAGCCTAAGACTAGTACATATGCTTCCTTGCAAAATGGGCCCTACTCAAGGATGGGAGCTTTTTAGATCATTCAGAAAACATACTGAAAAAATGTTTCTAAGTATGAAATATACTGACTCCAGAACTTAAGGGGCCTAGCAGATGTTGTATTTACTTCTTAGTGATAGAAGGGTTGAAATGCAATAATTTGCTCTTTATTTTGGACAGATATTCTAGCATGCTCTAAATGAATGGCTCTCACAGAGCAGGACTCCCTTCAGAGGGGCTCTGGTGCCTGCTGAGTCCACCCCTTGAATATGTCACTGTGGAAGTGTTTTGGTGTGGTTTGAAGCTGTCCACTGGGTGTACTGACTCTGGGACCTCCTGGAAGGTGCAGTCCACAGTCAGCCACAGATGTGTGCTGCCCAGGGCCACCAAACATGAGCTACAGAGTGATCTTCAGATGGCTGCTACAAGTGCTGGACTTAAAGATGCCCAGGAGAACGCAAACTGTGAATTGAAGCTGGCTGATGCTAGTGTTGGGCCTGGGGCCACAAAAGCTAGGGGGCATGCCAGGGCCAGATACTGCTTGTCTGAGAGATTTTAGGAAAGTTATAAGAATGAACCAAGACAGGTCATTTGTATGGAAAAACCACTGGAAATGGCTTGGGTGGGCCTACAAGTTGGGTGGAGTGGCGTCTCAAGGAATCACCTGGGCTGGGTAAACAGTATTAGCCAAGTTAATGGAGACTTAGATATGGCACACATCTGCCGGTTTTGTGTAGGGAGGGTTTTGCAAAGGAACAGTGGCCTCTGGCAGCACTCCTGTCTGTGAGAAAGCTTCCTTCCAGCCCTTGCCCTGATGCCAGATAATTCAGTTCCTCCCTATGTATCCCTGGTACTTTTTGACCTGCTTTCCCAGAGTTGGAGCTTAGAGCTAGTGAGTCTGAGTAAGTCCGTGTGCAGGCCCTTTAAGAGGAGTGTCTGTGACTCTAGCAGTCCTCTGTCTCAATCAGCCACAAACCTTGCTAGTTTTCACAGCCAGAAACTATGGGGATTTATCTTCTAAGTAGTGGAACTCCAGCCTGAGAGATCTGGTATGGCACCCCTCACTTCTCAGGGGGCATGATATCCCTCCTAATTTTAATGTGGGTATGGGACCAGCCCTCCTATGTGGCCTCTTCTGTTAGCTACATTTCAGGCAGTCTTCAGTGATGGTTGTTCTGTAGTTCAGTTGTATTTCAATGTGATTGTGGGAGGATGTGAGTACTGTACTTACCTACACCACAAACTTGAATGAAAGCTCCTCAGAAATGTGCTAGTCATCATGTGGTTGTGGTTCCCAGTGTTTTCTACCTTCAGGCTGCAAGAGATGAGTCTCTTTATTGCCCCCACTTCCACACTTCTCTTGGAATGGTAATTAATCAGTTTTTCTCCTATGTATTACTGACACTCAGCAGGAGCCATCCAATGCCATTGTCCTTATTAGCACTTTCACCTCAAAAAGTCTGAGGTGTTACACCAGCCAGTTCTTTTCCTTCCATGGGGATTCTATCCCAGTTCATTACCAGTGAAAATGTAAACAATTAAATGGGCTACTTTATGATAGGGGTTATCCACCTTTGCCAGCCAGCTGCAGGAATCCAACTCCAAAATTCCATTATAGAGTCAGCTTTCTCAGAGAACTGCTATTACCAAATCTCTTTAGCCTGTTTCCCTGGGAAAAAGATTTAGAAGGAAATATCAGTGCGGAAAATTTATTGAGGAGGGCCCTTGGGATCAACGCTAGTTGGGGAATGAAGGAAACTGGTATGGACAGAAAGAAGACTTGAACTTCTGGGCAGTCAACACTCGGAGTATCTGGAGTGGGGATGGCCATTCTGCAAAGCAATGAAATTCCCCTGTCTGACCAGTTACTGTACGTAGACTGCCCTTGAGAAGTTGGAATTATATAGTATAAGGCAATTCTTTATCTGAAGGCAATTCCCAGAGAACAACTTAGTCTCTTAACTTCCTCAGTTATGGGGGAATTAGTTATTAGGTTCTGAAGGGGAGATCTGGGTAGTACACCATGATATCCATTATATCAGCAGTTCTCAACCTGTTGGTCACGATCCCTTTGGGGGTCGAATGACCCTTTCACAGGGGTCACCTAAGACCATCGGAAAACACATATATAATTACATTGTGATTCATAAAAATAGCAAAATTATAGTGATGAAGAAGCAATGAAAATAATTTTATGGTTGGGGGTCACCACAACATGAGGAACTGTATTAAAAGGTCGCAGCATTAGGAAGGTTGAGAACCACTGCATTATATAGTATAAACACACTTCACACAGACACACACACACACACACACACACACACACACTTTTTTTTAACTGAGACCTAGGCTAAAGTCAAGAAACAATGCTTCTTTTGCTAGATTTTTATAAGAAAAATAAAGCACTCCAAAATGACAAAGACTATTGTTCTACCACAAGAAAAGTACACAAATGATTTCAATCAAGGACATGTTCAAGAATGTAAATGCTCTTGCCACAAACGAAACCAAAACATAACACCTAGCATAGATAAATATTAGTTCAAAATATTTAATTGCACAAACACAGACTAGAGGAGACCCAATATGATAATAATTCATGTAGAAAATATCAGGGGGAAGGGGTTGTTTTCAAGCTTACTATGTTTCAAAAGTATAAAGGCAACTATCAAGAAAGTAAATGCATTTAGTCTCTATTAATAGAAATATAGTATCGTTAGCAGATGTTATGATTCTGTCATATATCCCATAATGAACAACTACATCTAGAGAGGTACTCAGTTCTCAACCCCACATTTTAAAAGGCACAATTGAAAACCAGACTGAGTCCTGAGAATAGCAATCAGAGGTTTGAAAATAATGCACTATGGAGAAAAGCTGAAGGGTAGGGGACTAGTTATTCCAGAAAGGACAGACCTTCTTGAAGAAGGGATTCAATTGAATATATTGGATTTGGGTTTCTCCAGAAAGAAAAACTAGGATTTGTGGGGTAGAAATTAAAGGGAACAGATCTCAACTCAATATAATGAAAAACTTTCAATGAGAGCTCTCTGACAATGGAGCCAGCAGTGATGGCCCTGCCCTGAAAGTGTCCAACCCAAGGTTCCCTCAGGGATGCTGCTCCCCACCCCCACCACCCCCCAACCTTGCCACACACACACACACACACACACACACACACACACACACACACACATTAAAATCTTATTTTTCTAAGACCAGGGGTTAAGAACTAAGACCATCCTAGAACAGGAAAGGAATAAATTTCAAAACAGAAGATAATCTTTCCTTTATTCTTCCTTAAAGATCTGTATTATATATAAAACTCTCCCAAGCTCAGAAATAGGGCAAGAATCTGTCCTGTTTATAATATTCCACCTTGCCAAGAAAGCAGAAGCAAGGAAAAAAATCTGGAAGGTGAAATGGCAAATAGCTCATTAACAAACCAATACAACTCGGATATTTCTGATCTCATATCCAAATATGCCTTTCCATATGCTTTCTCAAGAACTTTCTCAAGAAGCAACTCACCTGTGTGAACTCAAGTAAACTGTAACCTTCTTGGGGCCCAGTTCCTACACATAGGAATAAATACAGGAGTTGAGGTTCAACAATTCTTCAATCTCTTTCAGCCAAAACAGTCTCATAGACAAGGAAGGAGACACTGTTTTTATTAAGAATGTCCTATTACAGTTGTGAGCACACATATATAGATGATGTGTCATAGAATTGTATACCTGAAACTATATAATTTCATTAATCAATGTCACCCCAATGAATCTTTTTTTTTTAAAGGATGTCTTAAAAGTCATTAGTTATCCAGGACAAGTGTCACTTTTTTTTTTTTTTTTTTTTGCTGTACAAAGTAGTTGTGAAAGGTCAGTTTGTTGTTGAAATATGGTTTATTAAAACACCTGGAAGAAACCAAAAGATAAAGAACTCCCAGGAAGGAAAATCTCTAGAACAATCACAGATGTTGTTTGGTTTGTTTTTTTTACTTGTTTCTATTTTTTTCCTGTGAGTTCACAGAAAAGTTTCAACATTCGACTGTTCCATGTTGGTATACTTGACTAGGGGGAAGTCGGCTGATTTTAGGAACTCTGTGCTCAAAAAATATACTCCTAAAAATAATGCTTTTTTTTTAATTAGGAAAAAACTTTTGGTAGAAAAGGTGTAGAACACGATAAAAATAGGAACAGAATTGACTGGGTTTGTTTTTTTTTTAAAGATGCAGATGTCATAGTAAATATGTGTTCCAGAGGATTTGTGTAATAGTTTAAAAGTTTAGGGTCTTGTATTTGAATCAAAGCTCAACAAAGGAATTAAAATATATTATATTATATGATTTATTAAAATTATTTAAAATATAATCAAGATATTATCAAATAACTTTTCATCTGAATCCAAAAAGGAAAGGAATGCAATTTTATATTTTTAACTTATCTTTATTGTTGAAAGTATTACAGATGTCCTCTTTTTTACCCTATTGTGTAATTTTATTTATTTGTATTTATTGCCATCTATAAGCAGCACGATAGTTTTGCAGAGAGAGGAACCTATTAAAAGGTGTATTCTGGCCGTTACTGGTTTGGCTCAGTGGATAGAGTGTCTGCCTGTGGACTGAAGGTTCCCAGGTTCAATTCCGGTCAAGGGCATATACCTTGGTTGCGGTACATCCCCAGTAGGGAGTGTGCAGGAGGCAGCTGAATTGATGTTTTTCTCTCATCAGTGTTTCTAACTCTCTATCCCAATCCCCTCCTCTCTGTAAAAAAATCAATAAAATATATTTAAAAAATAAAGTAAAATAAACTCACTTCCTTTTTTTTTTTTTAAAGGTGTATTCTGAATGTAACAAAAGGCATATACTTCCTTAAGTGCATACCTCAAATCTAACACAGACCTGAAATGCTTACACTCATCATTACTTTGGATTCTGGGACTCTGGATCACTGCTAAAATAAAATATACTCTCTGAATGAACAATAAAATCTATTAATACTTATTTTGGATTAATTCAGTAGATTAACTAGCCATCTAAAATGCTAGCTACAAGCTAAACAGCTAATGTAATCTTAATCTATATTAATAGAAGTACAATTTCATAATTTAGAAAATAAAACCAAAGGAAGGAAAATGTCAGTGTATTCAGTGGAGGAGTGAGAGTAAAGAAGGCAAAAGAAGGAAAAGATGGCAGATAGAAATGTCCAGATGTGAGGACCTGGTAAATGACCAGCAAAATGGGAGAAACTGGGAATTCTGGAAGTAGTACTGAGATCCTGGGCCTTGGAGACAAAGCAAGAAGATACCTGACTTGAAGGAGAAATCTTTTTTTTAAATAAATCTTTATTGTTCAGGTTATTACAGTTGTTCCTCTTTTTCCCCCCCATTGCTCCCCTTCACCTGGTTTCCACCCCACCCCATCCCCTTACCCCCCCCTATTGTCCTCATCCATAGGTGTAAGATTTTTGTCCAATCTCTTCCTGTACCCCCCATCCCCCCTCCCCGCCGAGAACTGTCAGTCCACTCCCTTTCTATGCCACTGGTTCTATTCTATTCACCAGTTTATTCTGTTCTTCAGATTTTTATTCACTTGATTTTTAGATTCACTTGTTGATAGATATATATTTGTTGTCACTTTGTTGTTCATAAATTTTATCTTTACCTTTTTCTCCCTCTTAAAGAATACCCTTCAGTATTTCATATAATACTGGTTTGGTGGTGATGAACTCCTTTTTAATTTTTTCTTGTCTGTGAAGCTCTTTATCTGACCTTCAATTCTGAATGATAGTTTTGCTGGGTAGATTAATCTTGATTGTAGGTTCTTGCTATTCATCACTTTGAATATTTCTTGCCACTCCCTTCTAGCCTGCATGGTTTCTGTTGAGAAATCAGCTGACAGTTATATGGGTACTCCCTTGTAGGTAACTAACTGTTTTTTCTCTTGCTGCTTTTAAGATACTTTCTTTTTCTTTTGCCCTTGGCATTTTAATTATGATGTGTCTTTGTGTGGTCCTCTCTGGATTCCTCGTTTGGGGTTCTCTGTGCTTCTTGGACTTGTAAATCTATTTCTTTCACCAGGTAGGGGGAAGTTTTCTGTCAATATTTCTTCAAATATGTTTTCAATATCTTGGTCTCCCTCTTCTTCTGGCACTCTCATAATTTGGATGTTGGTACGCTTGCAGTTGTCCCAGAGGCTCCTTACACAATCTTCATATTTTTAGATTCTTTTTGCTTTTTGCTTTTCTGGTTGGGTGCTCTTTGCTTCTTTGTATTTCATATCTTTGACTTGATTTTGGGATCCTCTAGTCTGCTGTTGGATCCCTGTATATTATTCTTTTTTTGTTTTTTTTTAATTATTATTACATAAAGCTTTACAAAGATTAGTACATATATCTCTTTTTCCCCCTGCCCTTCCTCCCACCTCCCCAAGCCCCCAGTGTTTTGTGTCCATTGGTTATGCTTAAATGCATGCATAAAAGTCCCATGTCTGATCTGTTACCCCCACCCTGCCCCAATGTCCCTGTCCTTGTTGCTGTAATTTGACAGTCTGTTTGATATTGCTCTGCCTCTAAATCTATTTTTGTTCACCAGTTTATAATGGTTATTATTATCCATAGATGAGTGAGGACATGTGGTATTTTTCTTTCATTGACTGGCTTATTTCACTTAGGATTATGTTCTCCAGCTCCATCCATACGCCTGCAAATGCTAAGAACTCCTTCCTTTTTACAGCAGCATAGTATTCCATTGTGTAGATGTACCACAGTTTT
>PVJC01022429.1:0-27353 GCA_004026665.1 Murina feae | reverse complement strand
CCCCAGCCACATCTGAGGCTCGGAGCAGTCCTCCTGTGTGTGTCTACCTGCTGGGGGCCTGCCCCCAGGCACACCGTGGAGGCTTGGAGCAGGCACCCCCTCTATGTTAATCTCTCAGACTGTTGCCCTCCCCTGCATGTTGTTCTCTTTTTTGAGCTGTGGCCAGGGCTGGGTGCGGCCTGCCTCCCAAGCTTGCCTACTGCCCATCTTCCTCCAGCCACCAGAAAGCAGGGAAAATCCCGCCTCGTGGTCAGGCCAGCCTTTTCCTGCTCCCTGATCCCCGGAAGAGACCTGGGAAGCCGCCAAGCAGGCCGCCAACTCTTTCCCACTCACCCGTCCCCTTCTGCCTTCCTTTCCCACTTCCCGGTGTCGCCAAGGGGTCTGGGGAGCTGCCAAGCAGGACCCCGGCCCCTGCAGCCTTGCTTTCCCGCTCCACGATGCCCCGCAAAGGGCCTGGGCGGCCACTAAGCAGGCCGAGACCCCCCCCTGCCGCCTCTTACCCGCTTCCCGGTGCCCTCCAACCCTGCCGCCTGTTTCCCATCACGGGTCCTGGGTCCTGCGCTGTCCCACCCTGCAGCCGCTCTGTGCACTCGGGAGGCCCCTCAGCCCGGCCTGTGCCCTCTCGCAGTCTGGGACCCCTCGGGGGATGCCCACCTGCTGGCGTGCCTGACCAGCCTGGGTGACGGGCTTTAAGGCTGCCCACAGCTCCCATTGACCCAACGTCCCAGCAAGGCCGGCTGGACACAAGTTCTGGAGTTTTTTCTCCTATAATTGATACACTGTTCCTTTAAGGCGGCCTTCTAACTACTAACGAAGCCTCCTCTGCTTCACCTCGCAGAGTCTATAATGAAACAATTGTTACTTTTACTGGTGAGGCCGGAGCTGCTCTTTCCTTCAGCTCCGGAGGATTCTATGATTGTTACAATGTTTCAAAACTGCTAGAGGCAGTTTAATCCGAGGTGAGCTGAGGGGCGAAACTTCACTTTCGCTTCTGCCGCAATGGAAAGGGCTGTTTACTCAGGTCCGTGAGTGGCGGCCGCCATGTTGGCTGGGCTAATTTGCATACAGCCGCTCTGATTGGCTGGTGGGCGTGGCTTACCCTGTCTCGGAGAAACGGTTAATTTTAATATTTCGCTTTTATTAGTTTAGATACTTCTTATCTCTTCCTCCACATCAGCCCCTCCCCATCCCTGCCTCCAGGTAACCCATGTTAACTTAGTTGACATCTTTTAATTTTTGCATGTGTACTCAGATAAACCTAGAAAACCAGTATATACACATATATAAAAAGACAAGGTCTTTCTGTCTTTGTCTGATGTACAGAAATAGAATCATAATATAGATGTTTTCTAGTAGTGTGTTAAATAAAAACCCTACATCGTGATTTAAGAATGTCTGTGTATCATTTGTAGACCACATTAGAGCATGCAAGGCCTGAAGAGCCCAGCTGGGATGAAGATTTTGCAGATGTGTACCATGACCTAATTCATTCTCCTGCCTCTGAAACGCTCCTAAATTTGGAACATAATTACTTTGTTAGTATCTCAGAACTAATTGGTGAAAGAGATGTGGAGCTGAAAAAATTACGAGAGAGGTAATTAAAATTTCTTGCACTATCATAATTAAATATTACATTGTCAAATGTGTCCTGCGGAAGTTGTTTTTATTTTGTAATAAAATTTAAGAATAAATAGAAAAAATTCTTTAATATTAGAAATTAATTTCCTTGTGTATTTAAATATGTAATTTCAACTGGGAAATGCTCATAAGTTTATAAAACCTCTCAAGTGATTTATTGAAATAAATAATAGTGACTATATATATTCTATTTCTCATAACTTATTTCTGTACAAAGTGCTTTGGATGCTGTCTTAGTCAGTTCAGGCTGCTATAGCAAAATACCATACATTGGGTAGTGTAAATAGAAATTGGTTTCTCACTCCTGGCTTATAGATAGTACCTTCTTGATGTGTGGTCACATGGCCTTTCCTCACTGTGTGCTCTTACTGTGTCTTTTCTAGAGTGAGAGCTCTAGAATGAGAGCTCTAGCATCTCTTCCTTTAATTCCATTATGTGGACTTCAACTTCATGGCCTTTTCTAAGCCTAATTACCTCCCCAAAAGCCCTGCCTTCAAATACCATCACAGTGGGGTGAGGGGAGATTAAGGTTTCAACATATGAATTTGGAGGGAACACAAACATTTAGTTCATAACAGGTGCCCTTTCTCATTTATCCTTACCACAACCCTACTGTTATACCCATTATGCAGATGAGGGAACTGAGGCTTCAGTAACTTGTCTAAGGAAAAGCTAGAATTTGAAACCAGGAAGTCTGACTCTAAAGCTATTAAGCACTTATACCATACTGCCTCCCTTTTCAGGACCTATTTAAAACCTTGCTGTGACTAAGTCCATAGTCTCAGTTCATTTTGTAAGCTTGTTTACATTTGGGGGAAGAAAAACAAATAAAAATAGTAATATTCCAAGAAATATTGATTAGATTTGAATTCATTTTGTATGAATTACTTAATACAGTATGCAGTGTTTTTATGATCCACTTTTTTCTTCAGAGTAAGTAAAAAATTGCTAGCATTATTTTAAAGCATGACTTTCTAGACTGCTTCCTAGTAAATCTGTAACTAGAAATTCAGGACACACTTCTTTCAAATAACCCACTTTGATCTAGCTGACTCTAATTACATTAAGTTAAAAACATTTATTTATAAGACTTCAGGTATTTGTGGCATTAAGATAAATTTTTATGTGTTGCTGATGTAAAATTTCTTTAATTGTGAAAGTTTATTAGGAAAAATTACATATTATGAAATCAGTCCCAAAGAAATAAATTTAAAATGATATATTGGTTTGCTTCTGGCCTTCATTAGCTTCTCATTAGAAACTTTGAGACTAGCAAGATGAGAATAATGTGTTACTTTGAGGGTTGTCATAGTTTAAAAAAAACTTAAAACACAGAAATCATAGCAAATAGATTTAATCATTTTTCCTGTGGCTACTGTCTTTTGTGTACCAGATAAGTATCCCTATATTGCATAGATTTGTAAGTTTTCATAATAATTCAACTCCTCTGGACCTTTTATTCTCATATCCAATAAGATATTAGAACTATTTGTAGGTCAAAAAGAACATGATGTTTTGAGACATTTGTCACTTTATGTGTTTGGGTTTGCTGATTAGCTGTTTTGAAGCAGCTTATTTTTTTCTAGATGGGATACCTGTAGTATGGGTAGTTGCCACTGGGTAAATAGTTTTCTAGCTCTTTATTATGTAGCCAATAAAATTGTGAATATATTTTTAAGATAAGAACAAAATAAAATTAGATTTTTAACTATCTTATATAATAAAAGACTAATATGCAAATTGTCCCCTTGGGAGTTCAACCCGCTCACTATGATGTGTGCTGACCACCAGGGGGCAGCGCAGAACAAAGGAAGGCCCCAATCAGCCCTAATTACTGGCCAGGCCTAGGGATCCTACCCGTGTATGAATTTTATGCACCTACCCATATATGAATTTTCCTACTCATTCTGAATTTGTTCTTGGATCTCAGGTTTTCTGGGACCATAGTCATTCTGCCTATTAAGGTATATGAAAAAATTCCTAACTTAGGCATCTGTAGTTTATATCCATAGCTTTTACTATCCTTTTAGTCAGCTGGGGAGCTACTATAAATTGTGGCCCATTTTACTGCCTAGTCACTATACCTCCCAGAAAACGTCAGTTGTGGCCATCAGTATTCTGAGACTTTTGCCTTTTGGGAAGCTGAATTAACTTACTAATTTTTTGCATTTATTGGAACTTTAGACTTTTTTTCCCTCTATCCCAGAATAGTTTTTAGTAAAGTTTTGTTATGCTATTATTTTAAAATATATTTTTATTGATTTTAGAGAGAAGAAAGGAGAGGGATAGAAGCATGGATGAGAGACGAACGTTGATCGGCCACCTTCTGCATGCCCCCCACGGGGGATTCAGCCCCCAACCAGGGCATGTGCCCTGGCCAGGAACCAAACCTCCTGGCCCATAGGTTGGTGCTAACCACTAGGCACACTGGCCAGGCTGTTACATGATTTTTTTGAAATGTCCTGTGGCCAGACTTCTTGATAGGACTTTGCTTTTTTTCCTTCTAAAATATAATCAATATTAGAATACATTTCTTTTTTTAAATATATTTTTACTGATTTCAGAGGGGAAGGGAGAAGGGAGAAATAGAAACATCAATGATGAGAAGAATCATTGATTAGCTGCATCCTGCACATCCCCCACTAGGGATCGAGCCCGCAACCCAGGCATGTGCCTTGATAGGGAATCAAACCATGACCTCCTGGTTCATAGGTCAACGCTCAACCATTGAGCCATGTCGGCTGGGCAATACATTTCTTTTTAAAACAGTTTTATAGTTTAGCTTTCACATATCCAAACTGTTAGCTTAAAAAGGAAATATAAACTGTGTTGCTCTTAAGGTCCATAATATTTATCGCAAAGATGAACAGTATACTTAAGGTAGGTTGGAATTCACTAGTATTTGTGGAATTTCACCCAACATTTTGCTTAATTCATTTATCCAATGTGTGAAAAGAAGTGACACATTTTCCTATATCTCCTTTTATTTTAATTCTATTTTACATCTTTAAAAGACAGTTTCTAAGCACAGCATTAGTGCAGTTATTATGATTTTTTTTCCAGAGTGTATTCAAGATTATAAACAAGTTGTCAGAATTGTCATGCCTTATATACATAATATGTCTGAAACATTCCCTTTGATCTTAATCATAGAAAATATATACTGTGTTATTGTGAGGCAAAAGTAGGTTTATAGTTGTGAGTACATGAAACAGTTTATTGTATTATTTGTTAATTATGGTATTTTTTATAGAAACAACTGTAAACCTACTTTTGCCGCATCTTATATATCATTAGCTACTTGTGTTTCTGACACATTTAAGGTAAAAAAATATTCGTGACATTTTATTTGTTGAGTTCTTATTTATTAGTCTTTCTTTTTCCTCTCTGGAAATTTGCTTCTTTTGGCATACCAGATTCAAGATATTTTTTAAAATATAAAAATGGCAGTGATATATTTTATCCACTAGAGGGAACATGTGTAATGTAAAATATTAATACATTCATATGGAAGTTTGTATTTATAAATATTTAGCAGTTATTTCTGTTTTAAATAAAAATCTTACTTGCTATCATAATCTTCCCCTGACTTCTAGTAGTTATTAAAAAGTTAAGGGTGTCACCTACATTAGAATTAAGTGGGGACTAAGTGGTGTTGAATATTTAATATTAGAAGCTATGTAGAGAAATATGTAAATGTCCGAGGTATGGATAAATTTCATTTATCATATACGTAAGTATCTTAATCAGTTGTTATAAAGAAGTATGAACTTGCTTCTTAGAGCATTTATTTAAATTAAGTAGAGTGATGTAAAATTCTTTTAGTTGATGTCTGTTTCATTCTTCTAAGTTTGTTTAAAATATGTTTTAGAACAAACTTTTTAACACATTTGCATTAAAAGATAATTTTTAATTTGAAAATTTGAATGAACTTATTAAATTTTAACATTACAGAAAGGCAACAAACTGTAGGTGTAAGCTCACTAAACTTTTACAAAGTAAGTACAGCCATGTAATCATCACCCAGCTCAAGAAATAGAGTATTTCCAGCATTGCCAAAGGCTTCCTGGTGTCCATCTAGTCACTACCAATACCCCCCATAAATAACTATTGTATGAACTTAAAATACCATTGATTACTTTTTCCCGTAGGGAAAACCATTTTTAATGTCTGCAGATTATTTATTTGGATAGATGAATAAGGTAAGATTAAGCATATTTTTAGTAGTATTTTATATTTCTCTGTAAAGGCAACTTGTGACTTAGTAGCAATTTGATTCTTAGAGTCTAGTTGGCACCTTCTAGTTATAAACTAACTTTCAAAGATTGGAGTTACTTTAACTCATGTACAAATAAATAGAAAATGTGTTTAAGTTGGAATTGCATAGTATCTTTGAGGAAATCTGCAGATGAAATGGGGTTTGGACTTTTTAAACATTAGCTATGGAAATTGAAAGATGACCTAGATTTTGACAGCTTTCATTTTGCATTAAATTTAGATTAAAATTTAGCTTCACAAGGCCGTTGTTGGGTAGTTCAGTTGGGTAGAGAATCATCCTGATACACAAAACTTATGAGTTCGATCTCCAGTCAGGGCACATACAAGAAGCAACTAATAAATGCGTAAGTGGAACAACAAATCTATATTTCTCTCTTTCTCTCCCTTCTTCCCTCTTCCTAAAATCAATCAATTAATAAAAACTTAGCTGCACAAATGATGTTGTTAATATTATATGAAATTATCATTATTATTTCTACATCTCCACTTAAAAAGGCTTCATAATTTTTCCAGGTATTATAGTTGCCATTCTTGGACATACTCCTATAAAATAAAAATTTTATTTTTACTTTCTAGAGATTGTTCAATGAATCTGGAGTGGTCGTATTACCTTAAAATTCTAATGATATATGTGATCTTCTTATTTATGTTTTAGACAAGGTATTGAAATGGAAAAAGTGATGCAGGAGTTGGGAAAATCACTGACAGATCAAGATGTAAATTCACTGGCTGCTCAGCATTTCGAATCCCAACAAGTAAGTAAAGTACAATGGATTTTAGACATGCAGGGTTTTTTTTCTTATTTTCATAAAAAATTTAACTAGTTGGTATATCTCTGTGTTTAGGACTTAGAAAATAAATGGTCAAATGAATTAAAACAATCGACTGCCATCCAAAAACAAGAGTATCAGGAATGGGTGATAAAACTTCATCAGGACCTAAAAAACCCCAACAACAGTTCACTCAGGTATTAATCATGTATTAGTCTTATTAGATGAAAGTTCACTGTTATTAATAATTTGTGTTTATTGTAAAATTGAACCTTTTTAGTTGTAGATGTTTTTAAGTTACCAAAGAAAATCAAGGTAATTTTATGCTTTTTAAAGAAAAACCTTTAGAAAGTATTACAGATGTCCCTCTTTGTTTCCCCCATTGCCCTCCTCCACCAGGTTCCTACTGCACTGCAGGCCTTCACCACTCTATTGTCTGTGTTCATAAGTAATATATATCTATAATAATCCTATATAATAAAAGAGTAATATGCAAATTGACCCTAACAGCAGAACGACTGGGAATGACTGGTCACTTTCACACACACTGACCACTAGGGGGCAGATGCTCAATGCAGGAGCTGACCCCTGGTGGTCAGTGCACTCCCACAAGGGGAGCTCTGCTCAGCCACAAGCCAGGCTGATGGCTGCCAGTACAGTGGTGGTGGTGGGAGCCTCTCCCGCCTCCTCAGCAGCGCTAAGGATGTCCGACTGCAGCTTAGGCCTGCTCCCCACTGGCAAGTGGACATCCCCTGATGGCTCCCGGGCTGCCGGAGGGATATCTGACTGCCAACTTAGGCCTAGTTCTCCAGGGAGCAGGGCTAAGCCAGCAGGTGGACATCCCCCAACTGCGAGAGGGCACAGGCCGGGCTGAGGGACCTCCCTGAGTGCACCGGCCTCTAGTCTATAATAATAAAGCATAATATGCTAATTAGACCAGACATCCTTCTGAATATCCTTCCATCCTTCTGGACAAAGCTGGGGCTGCGAGGGAAGCCTGGGTCCCAGGTGCCTGCCCGCAGCCGCAGGGAAACCCAGGTCCTGGGTGCCTGCCAGTTGCCGGAGAGAGGGAAGCCCATGCCAGAGGGAAGCCTGGGTCTCAGGTGCCAGAGGGAAGTCAGTGCCGGCATCTGGGGGAAGGAAGGCCTATTCTTGCACAAATTTCGTGCATTGGGTCTCTAGTATTCATATAAGATCTTTAGTTAATTTCTTCTCATCCCCCCTCTTCCCTTCCCTGTGAGATTCATTAGTCTGTTCCATATTTCCATGACTCTGGTTCTATTTTATTCATCAGTTCGTTTTGTTCATTAGATTCCTTGTTTGTCTATTTTGATTTTTAGATTCAGTTGTTGATAGATATGTATTTATTACCATTTTATTGTTCATATTTTTTATCTTTTTTTTTCCTTCTTCCTTTTCTTAAAAAATACCACATTTCTATAATACTGATTTGGTGGTGATGAACTCCGTTAGCTTTTTCTTGTCTCTGAACCTCTTTTTCTGACCTTCAATTTCTAAATGAAAGCTTTGCTGGGTAGAGTAATCTTGGTTATATGTCCTTGTTTTTCATCACTTTGAATATTTCTTGCCACTCCCTTCTGGCCTGAAAAGTTCCTGTTGAGAAATCAGCTGCTAGTCATATGGTTACTCCCTTATAAGTCACTAACTGCTTTTGTCTCTATGCTTTTAAGATTCTCTCTTTGCCTTTAACCCTTAGCATTTTATTTATGACTAGATGCACAAAATTTGTGCAAGAGTAGGCCTTTCTTCCCCTGGCTGCCAGCACTGGCTTCCCTCTGGCACCTAGGACCCAGGCTTCCCTCCAGCTGCCAGCAGGCACCCAGGGCCCGGACTTCCCCCACAGCCCCAGGTTCATCCAGAAGGTCATCCAGAAGGACATTCAGCCTAATTTGCCTCCCAACTCCCCTTTTCCTTGTGCCAGTATTTGGCGGCATTAGAGGTGTCGGGGGAGTACTGTTGTGACTGAATGTAACTACCCCACCCCTGCCACAGCCAGTGCAAGGGGAGAGGGGATAACGTTCTTCCCCTCTCTCCCTTCCCCTTCCGCCCTAGCTAAAGAGACTTGGAGCCTGGAGAGGCCTTAACCCTCTGAGGAAGTGTAGGGGGAACCCTCTCCCACCCCTATCCCCTTCTGGGAGTGGTTAATGTTTACAAGCCCCTGAGCCCTCCAAAGCCCAGGGACTCATTCCCCCCATTGCTATCCTTTCCCAGCCCATCTTCCTGGGCCCTGGCTGCTCTCCTGCCCTTCTTGGGTTGGGGTGAGGTGCAGGGGCCTTCTGTATCCCCTTGTCTGCCTTGTTCCTGAAATCTCCCCCACCCTGTTATTCCATGCCCTTCCCCACCCCCCGCAAGAATTTCATGCACCGGGCCTCTAGTATATTCATATTTGAGAATATCTTTCTTCTTTCAAATCCTAAAGTATATTCAACTGGAAATATACTTAGCATAGTATAATGATCCTATTTCTAGCATCAACTGGTATGTACTATAAACATTTAGAAGTAGCATTTTATGTGTGTAATGTCAGTTTTCCCCATTAGTCTTGCCTTGTAGACAAAAAATATATCTCTTTTCTACTGTATACCCAAATTCTTGTCAAGTGTCTGGCTCTCGATCCTGGCACATAAGACATACTCAGTAAATATTTATGGATTGGGAACAAATAGGCAGATGGATGCATTATTATTAAACTGGGGGGATGTCCACCTGCTGGTATGCCTGGCCAGCCTTGGGGAGGGGCAGAGGGCTGTTTCAGGCTGCCCACAGCCCCTTCAGGGTTCGGGTCCCTACTGGGGTGCCTGGTTGGAAGCAGCTATCTGGGATTTATTCAACTTCTATAATTGAAACTTCGTTGCCTTGGTCCCCCGCTAGAAGCCTGGGGCAACTCCAGCTCCATGGCTGCCACCATATTAGCTGAGTTAATTTGCATATTTGCTCCTGATTGGTTGGTGGGTATGGCTTGTGGGCATGGCTGTGGGTGTAACAGAGTGAGAGTAAATTTGCATATTACTCTTTTATTAGATTAGACTAGAGGCCCGGTGCACAAAAATTTGTGCACTGGGGGGGGGTCCCTCAGCCCTGCCTGTGCCCTCTCCCAGTGTGAGACCCCTCAGGGGATGTCCACCTGCTGGCTTAGGTCCGCTCCCTGGAGGATCGGGCCTAAACTAGCAGTCAGACATCCCTCTGGCAGCCCAGGAGCCCTCGCATATGTCCACTTGTCATCAGAAAGCAGGCTTAAGCTGCAATTGAACATCCTTAGTGCTGCTGAGGAGGTGGGAGAGGCTCCCGCTACCACCACTGTGCTGGCAGCTGGCAGCCTGGCTTGTGGCTGAGCAGAGCTCCCCCTGTGACTGAGCAGAGCTCCTCCTGCATTGAGCGTCTGCGCGGTAGTGGTCAGTGTGTATCATAGTGATCAGTCATTCCCGGCATTCTGATGCTAGGGTCAATTTGCATATTACCCTTTTATTATATAGGATAATATAAAGCTGTGAGGAGCAAAGCTTTTCATTTTTAATGAAATGCAGTTTATCAATTATTAAGTGGTTTGTATCTTAGCTAAGATATATTTTCCTAATTCAAGATTACAAAGATTTTCTCCTGTGTTTTCTTTTAGAAGTTTTATAGTTAAGCTTAGTCATTTAAGTCATGATGTATAACATAGTTTATATAAATATAATTATTCACTATAAAATAAGTAAGTATGTCTACTATACTATTATATGTTGGTCTGTATTTTTGTTTTGGTTTTTTAATACCTTCATTTGGTTCTGATATCAGGATAATAGTAGCATCATAATATTAGTTGTTGGTCTACTTATGAGCCTGTCAAAGGAATTGATATCTGTTATCATGTATTATTTCTAGTTCTTCCATTTGTTTTCTCTCTTTGCTGAAATTCTTCATTTGCCATTGTGTATTGTTTTACACTAGGTCTTTTGGTATTTTATTTATACTTAATTAGAAAATCCCTTTCTTTAAGACCCAAAGTCTGGGTCATCTCTAAGTCTGTATTTGCGGATTGCTTTATTTACAATAAGGTTGTTTTTTTATTTGCTTGTTTGTCTGCATTTTGGGGTCTCTCTCCCTTTCTGTCTCTGTCTCTCTGAATGCTGGATGTTATATGTATTAGAAAAGAGGCTGAGGTAAATAATATTTATATATTTTTGTCCAGAAATAAACAGGCCATTAATGTAAAAGTTATGCAAATCTTGTCAGTAGTTGAGCTGAGTTTGGTTTTTGTTCCTTCAGTATATCACAAGCTTCATTTTCTATAGTTGTAAGCTGCCACCATTTTGTGTTTAGAGTGGGCTTTTGGGTTTTAGAGGATTCTTCTCTGTCATTCTGCTCCATCCTCAGATTTTGGTAGCCTTTGCAGGCCTTGCCATAGCATCAGGTCTCTCTCTCTCTCTCTCTCTGCTGTTGCTTGAGCCCCCCAGCAATAGACAGTTATTGTTTGTTACTTGGTGCTAGGCTTATAATTGGGGATGGGAAACAGGTCTCTGATGTCTTTGTCCAGCTTCAGTCTTTGGCAAGTCTGTATATCTGGGCCTTGGGCTTAGGGCACTCCCCACATTTCTACATATGCCACTCAGTGGGTGCTCTTGTCTCCTGCCCTACCGCCAATGTTTTCTTGGAAGCACCTCGTGGAGGCCAATGGAAGAGTTTGAAAATGCATGCAAACTCCCCTTGTGCTTGGGGCACATAACTATTGTAAATTTACAGGCTAGCTTATATTTGACTTTTAAGAATTTGTTAAAATTTTAGCTGATTTCTTCTTACCCACCTACATTGTAACAATGCATTTCTACCATACTCTGCCAAAAATGAAAATTGTGTCCTGTCTCTCCTTGAGTGGTTTGTCACACTTTAGAATTTACTGTATTTTGTGACATATAAGACGACTTTTTAACCCAGGAAAATCTTCTCAAAAGTCGGGGGTTGTCTTATACGCCAGATGTCGTCTTATAGGGCAAGTGCTGCAACTTCCCAGCCGGACTGGAAAATCTATAGTCGCTGTATACGGTGTGGGGAACTCAAAAACGACCGCACTCCATTCATTTCAATAGAGCCAATGGAGACCACAAGTGTCTCTGGTCGGCTCCTTTTTGTGCCGCATATGGTCTCCGTATGGACTTTTTAACCCAGGAAAATCTTCTTAAAAGTTGGGGGTCGTCTTATACGCCGGAAAATATGGTAGTTTATTTGGTTGTACGGTTACCTCAAATCTCTCATGGACTCCAGAAAAGTTATGATTTTATATATTACTAGAGACCTGATGAATGAAATTCGTCTAAGGGGCTCAGCCCCCGCCACCGCAGCTTCATCTGGAAGGTCTTCTGGAAAGATGTCCGGAAGGACGTCCTGTCTAATTAGCATATTATGCTTTTATTGTTATAGATTTGACTTATTAGAGTGGGGCAACATTCTCTTGTGACTTTTTGTATCCTAAGATGAGATATTTTATAATATAAATTTATCTTTAGGTTTATATTTGCCATACTAGTATACTAATGAAGTCAGTGAGACTAATAAGACTGTTTGGATTAACCCCAAAAAATGTAGTTAGGGGAATGTATGACTGTTATAGGCTTATCTCATCTTCAGCATACTGAAACTAGACAACCAGTGGGTCCAGGCTGCCTGTCACTACTTGAGCCAATTAAGCAGACAGGGTTGAATCATATGAGCATTTATTTCAGTAATGCAAGCAGTATGGGAGAGCAGCAGGTCATCTGTGAAAATTTGCTATACCCCTCTCCATAAGCCAGCTGCTTATATTGGGTAAAAGAACAAAGATTACATGGAAAAGTAGAATTACAGGCATGGGGAAGTAGGCAACATATAATGTTACAGAGTACAGACAATGCAGGCTGGTGGGGAGGGGGTCGCAAAGGCGGGTTTTAGCAACAAGGTGGTTAATCTTTCTTTGATGATAGTCAGTTCTCAGAAAAGGAGAATGGACTGCATTCCATTGTTAACTCCCAGGTCCCAGGGTATACAACTCTCAGGCAGGTTAAAAAGTGCTTTGTCTAATCAGAACAGAACCATCATGGTTAACAGAGCATGATTAATATTTCTTATAATTATAACTAGAGTCCCTGAGCACAAATTCATGCACAGGTGGGGTCCAACCGACCTGGCCCCAATCAGCAGATTAGGGCCGGGCCTGTCAGGAGGAGACAGTGAGAGGTTGGCCAACCAGCCTGCCCCAATTGGGGCTCAGTCAGGGCCGGCCAGCTGAGGGGAGGGGCTGTGGGTTATTGGCTGGTGGGCCCTGCCCCCAATTGGGGTGGGGGGGGGGATTGGAGGTGGGGCCGGTCATGGGGAGGGGCTGTTGGTGGTGGGTCAGCTGGCCCCACCTCTGATTGGTGTGTGGGAGGGCCAATTGGGTGTGGAACTAGCTGGGGGAGGGGCTGCGGGCCAATTGGGGTGGTGGGGATTGAGGGTAGGGTCAGTTGTGGGGAGGGACTGTGAGTAGTGGGCCAGCCCATTCAGTGGTGGGGGGCTGATTGGGACCCAGCAGCCTGGGGGAAGGGCCATGGGTGGTTGTCTGGCCAGCCCTGCACCTGATCGGAGTAGGGGGGCCAATCGGGGGCAGAGTTGGCTGAGAGGAGGGGCCATGGCCTATTGGCGTGGTGGGGGCTCATCAGGGGCAGGGCTGGCTGAGGGGAGGGGCCTCGGGCCAATCAGGGTGGCGGGGGGCCCATCGGGGGTGGGGCTGGCTGGGGGGAGGGGAGGAGAGGCTTCAGGAAGTTAGCTGGCCAGCTCCCCCTCCTGTTGGGGTAGGGAGGGATCAGGGGCGGGGCTGGCCACGGGGCTGCAGGCCAATCAGAGATGGGGCCGGCCAAGGGGAAGGGTCGTGGCGGGGAGAGGGGGAGTTGGCTGGCTGTCCCGCCCTTGATCGGATATAAGGGCCATGGAATGTTGGCCAGCAGGCTGCACCCCCTTATCTGGCCGGTTCACTGGCTGCAGTGAGCATCATAGCAACCGGTCCTTTCAGTCATTACAGCGATTCGGTGGCTGACTTTTTACATACATAGACTAGTCCTCACTATTCCATTTCTGTCCCTAACAATACCATGACATTTGAATTGAACAGCTGCACAGTTACAGTGCTTCCATGGAAACCTTTTCAGGAAATACAAGAGCAGAGTAGGGCAAATAGAGAAGTCCTTTAACGGGAGGAGAATGTTGATGGGAAAAAAATACATCAAAATTAACTTTATTTTTTTCTATTATTATATGATGTTTTATTTTTAATTTCATTTCTTTCACTTTGCCTATTTTCTAGTTTTGTCTACAGCCAACTCTAATAAGTAATATGTATTTTTAAATGTTAATTTTAAAGTGATAAGTCGGTCACTTCTTTTAATCTTTCTCTTAAGCCACAAAGAAATATAAAATGATAATATTTGAATTGATATGATAGTGACTGAAAATGAATTATATGCATTACTTACTGTGAGGAAATGAAAGAACAAGTGGGAATTTTAGAAACTCTTGGTACTTATGATCTTATTTGTCATCATGGATTAAGGATAAGTTTAGGAATAAATTAAGCACTACTCTCAGCTGTTAGTTTGTCATTTTGTTAGAAAGCTTCCTTTAAAAGTTTAAAAGTTCTTAATAAACATCTCCCCCAAATCAATAATTTTGTTAATTTCAGTGAAGAAATTAAAGTTCAACCAAGTCAGTTCAGAGAATCAGTAGAACCAAATGGAAGGATTTATGAGGAACAGAGAAAGTTAGAAGAAAGTTTTACCATTCACTTAGGTAAGTATATTAATTTTTTACAGTCATAATTTATTGTAAGTTGTGAAGCTTTTTGTATGCTATAAGAAAAATTCCTAGCATATGAGTAAAACATACCCATGTTAGTTTTAATTACAAAATATATCCTGCTCCAAAAAAACCTACAGGTTTTTGGTTATAAGTTTTAGCTTATATATTACTTTTTGCAAATAGAAAGATTCAATATTACTAGTTATTAAAATGGGAAAATGCAAGGCCTGTTTTCGATAATTTGTAGCACAGATTTATCTGGATGCTTGTCATAGGAACTTGCATCCTGTTGTACTAGATTTTTCAGCTAAGTATCTTTCTGGGGTTGTTACCTATATCCTCTAGGAGCTCAGTTGAAGACCATGCATAATTTGAGATTGCTGAGAGCAGACATGCTGGATTTCTGTAAGCACAAAAGAAATCATCGAAGTGGTGTGAAACTCCATCGACTCCAAACAGCTCTGTCACTTTATTCCACATCTCTCTGTGGCCTGGTTTTACTAGTAGATAATAGAATTAATTCATATAGTGGTATTAAGAGAGGTAAGTTACCATTATACATATTTATTTCATTAAATTTCTTTTTAAAATACTATTCTTACAAAGAAAGTAATTCAATTATGGAAAAGTTGAAAAAAATTTGTAGTCATCCCAGTGCTCAAGTAGACCAAATAACCTATCCAGCCACAGCTATTTTAGAATTGTTAATGTGTGCATGGTGCTTTAGAATATTTATTTTTCTTAAAATTGTATTATATTATAAACAATGCTCTTACATGTTCCTTGTTTCAAGGTACAACAGAAAGAATAATCAAGATATAAATGTAGCCCTAGCTGGTTTGGCTCAGTGGCTAGAGCGTCCCAGGTTCAATTTTGGCCAGGGGCACATACCCAGGTTGCAAATTCGATCCCCAGTGGGGGGTGTGCAGGAGGCAGCCAATCAGTGATTCTCTCTCATTATTGATGTTTCTATTTCTCTCTCCCCTCCCTTACTCTCTGAAGTAAATAAAAAAATATATTTTCTAAAAAAAAAGAAGAGCAATAGCTTAAAAACAAAAAAGATAAATGTAGTTCCAATTTAGAGACAGATCCTGGCTTAGTGATTTTTAATTTATCCATTTATATATATGTGTGTGTGTGTGTGTATGTGTGTGTGTGTATGTGTGTGTGTGTGTGTGTGTGTGTATATATATATATATATATATATATATATATATATATATATATATATATTAGGAGCCCGGTGCACAAAAATTTGTGCACTCGGAAGGTCCCTCAGCCCGGCGTGTGCCCTCTCCCAGTCTGGGACCCCTCTGGAGATGTCCACCTGCTGGGATGCCTGGCCAGCATGGCTGAGGGGCTGATGGCGTCTGCAGGCTGGCCAAGCCCCCCAGTGGGGTCCCTCACCCCAATGGGGTGTGGCCAGCGTGGGCGACAGGCTGAGCGGTGCTTTCAGGCTTTCAGGCTGCCCACAGCTCCCATTGACCCAATGTCCCAGCAAGGCTGGCTGGAAGCAGGTTCCTGGGGTTTGTTTATCTTCTGTAATTGATACACAGTTCCTTTAAGCTGAGCCTAGGCAGGTAAAGAAGCTCGCAGCCAGGACTGCTGTTTGTTTCAGCTCCCCAGGATTCTAGGATTGATACTTTGTTGCAAATATGATGTTGCCTGGAGCCGGGAGAAGGCCAAACGGCCTGGCAAACAGTTTCACTCCTGCTGCAACGGACGCTGACTGTTTACTCAGTTCCATGAGTTCCGACCTCCATCTTGGCTGGGTTAATTTGCATACAGCCGCTCTGATTGGCTGGTGGGCGTGGCTTAGGCGTCCAGAAGGGATGGTCAATTTCAATATTATGCTTTTATTAGATAAGAATATATATAATCTAATAAAAGAGTAATATGCAAATTGACCCTGTGTTACACCCACAAGCCACACCCACAAGCTATGCCCACCAACCAATCAGGAGCAAATATGCAAATTAACTCAATTAAGATGGCCATGGCCATGGAGCTGGAGTTGCCCTAGGCAATGGAGGAAGCCAGGTCCCTGTGGGCCCAAGGCTACAAAGTTTCAATTATAGAAGATAAACCCCAGATACCTGCAGGGCTGGGACCTTGAGTTGCCAGGGGAAACTTAGGCTTCGAGTGGGGGACCAAGGCAACAAAGTTTCAATTATAGAAGTTAAATAAATCCCAGATACCAGCTTCCAGCCAGGCATCCCAGTAGGGACTCGAACCCTGAAGGGGCTGTGGGCAGCCTGAAATGGCCCTCTGCCCCTCACCCAGGCTGGCCAGGCACGCCAGCAGGTGGACATCCCTCGAGGGGTCCCAGACTGCGAGAGGGCACAGGCAAGGCTGAGGGACCCTTCCCCTCCTGCCCCCGAGTGCACAAATATTTGTGCACTGGGCCTCTAGTATATATATATATATTATTGATTTTTTACAGAGAAGAAGGGAGAGGGATAGTTAGAAACATCAATGAGAGAGAAACTTCGATCAGCTGCCTCCTGCACACTCTTCACTGGGGATGGGCCTGCAACCAAGGTACATGCCCTTGACTGGAATCGAACCTGGGACCCTTGAGTCTGCAGGCTGATTATCCACTGAGCCAAACCATTTAGGGCCCCTTTTTGTTTTTTAAATAACCCATTTCTTAAATGTGCTAGGTAAAATGTATACCTTCCCTCAGAATACAACTCATTTTTAAAAAATATATATTTTATTGATTTTTTACAGAGAAGAAGGGAGAGGGATAGAAATATCGATAAGAGAGAAGCATCGATCAGCTGCCTCCTGCATACCCCCCACTAGAGATGTGCCCACAACCAAGGTACATGCCCTTGACCAGAATCGTACCTGGGACCCTTCAGTCTGCAGGTTGACGCTCTATCCACTGAGCAAAACCGGTCAGGGCTACAACTCATTTTTTATGATTATTTTAAAAATTTCAATAATAAACTGTTTTAAAATATATAACTTTTTAAAAGAAGCTTGAAGAGAGTCTATTTGTGACTGGATTATGACCAAACTATCTATTGTTTAAAGAAGGCTTGGAATCACCTTAAAATTTCCTTGTCTATTGTTTACTCTTTGGAGTGATTGAGAGATTGTTTCTGATAAAAACAAAGTTACTGTACCTTAATTTCATAAGACATAATTGTTGAAAGGACAAGTATAAGAAATCATACTTGTGAATTTTATATTCTCTTTCACCAGATCTCCTTGTCTGTAAGTAAATATTAAATAGTTCACTAAATAGTTTGATAGTTCACCTAAAGTTTGTACATGTTTTGGGTTCCTTAGATTTTGCCACAGTTTGCCAAGAGTGCACTGACTTTCATTTTCCCCGAATTGAAGAGCAACTGGAAGTTGTCCAGCAGGTGGTACTTTATGCTAGAACCCAGCGCAGGAGTAACTTGAAAGAATCACATGGTCAGTGAAACTCAAGTTTTAAAAAATTTCACTCTCAGTATGTTCTGTCCCTACACACTCTAATAGCATATGGGCCATCATTGAAATACAGAAAATGTCATTGGTGGAGAGGTGGAAGAAAGAAATTAAGAATAGAATTCAGTATCTTTAGGAACTTAGATTCTGTTCTTAATTCCCTTTTTTGCATGATTTTGTAGATTCTGTTCTTAATTCCCTTTTTTACATGATCCTTAGCAAAAACTTTATGAATTTCACTTTTGTAATTATATTTGAAATAGGCAGAGTGGAAAGTTGCTGATCTCTCAACCAAGATCTGTATCTAAAATTGATATAATTATTATTGCAGATGGCATTGGAGTCACAGAGTAAATGATAGCACAAAATATATACTTTTTATATCTTTCATCCACTTAGGTAGCATAAAATCAATTATAAGAATTGTTTTTAGTTGTTCTTTTAAAATATTACGATATCCAGAACCATGTCCTACTTTTTCTATATCTATCCACAATATGAACATCTTTTCTAACTAGGAAATTTACTGGGAAATATTTTAAAAGCTATGGAAAAAGTTCATGGCATCTTTCTTCAGAAGATTTCTGTATATACACTAGACGTCCAGTGCATGGAATTCATGAACGGGGGCAGGGAGGGACCCCCTCAGCCCAGCCTATACTCTCTCCAATCTGGGACCCAAACTAGCAGTTGTATATCCCCCTCACAATCCTGGACCTCTGGCTCCTAATCACTCACCTGCCTGCCTGCCTGGTCACCCTAATTGCCCCACTCCCTACTGGCCTTGTCACCCCATGCAGCCTGCTGTTTAGTCATTTGCTCATCCCTCACTAACCCGCCCCCTGCCGACCTGGTTGCCCCACACAGCCTGCTTGTTTAGTTGTTTGGTTGTCCCTCACTAACCCCGCTGTCAGCCTGGTCATAGGCAACCATCTTGTGAGGGCGTGAGGGTTAATTTGAATATTACCTCTTTATTATATAGGATAGAGAGACTTAAGGAAAGACATAGGTAAAAGAAGAAACTCTGGCTCAAATTATAGAGTAATTCTTCCTTTTTCACTGAGTAATTTATCTTGACAACATTTCATATCAATACAATAAAGAGCATTCTCATATCTTTTACTAGCACAGTCTATTGCAGGATGTGCCATTATTAATCATTTCCACATTGATAACCATTTAATCTGTTACAAAGTTTTTGCTATTATCTATAATAATAAAAGCATAATATGCTAATTAGACCAGACGACCTCCCATACAAAGCAGGGGCTGCAAAGGAAGCCTGGGTCCTGGGTGCCTGCCAGTGGCTGCAGGGAAGTCCAGGTCCCTGGTGCTGGAGGTAAACTAGTGCCAGCAGCCAGGGAAAGGAAGGCCTACCTTTGCACAAATTCCTTGCATCAGGCCTCTAGTAAGTAATAATCTAATCTAATAAAAGAGTAATATTAAAATTGACCGTTTCTATGGGATGCCCACCAGCCAATCAGAGCGGCTGTATGCAAATTAACCGAGCCAAGATGGAGGCCGGCAGTCACGGAGCTGGAGTAAGCAGGAAGCTTCCGTTGTACCAGGAGTAAACTGTCTGCTGGCCAGCTGGGCTTCTCTTGGCTCCAGGCAACATTGTTGCAACATTGTTTCAATTATAGAAGCCTCAGAGCTGAAGCAAACAGCAGGCTTCCATTGCACCAGCGATGGAGGAAACTGCCTGCCTAGAGTCTACTAAGGCAACATTCTTTCAATTACAGAAGCCATGGAGCTGAAGCCAACAGGAGGCTTTGTTACCTGCCTACGCCTTGGCTTAAAGGAACAGTGTATCAATTATGGAAGATAAATAAACCCCAGAAACCTGCTTCCAGCCAGCCTTGCTGGGACGTTGAGTCAATGGGAGCTGTGGGCAGCCTGAAAGCCTGAAAACAGCCCTCAGACCCACACCCAAGCTGGCCACACCCGAATGGGGTAAGGGACCCCACTGGGGTGCTTGGCCAGCCTGCAAACAGCCATCGGCCCCTCACCCAGGCTGGCCAGGTACCCCAGTAGGGACCCAAAACCTGAAGCGACTGTGGGTAGCCTGAAAGCCTGAAAACTGCCCTCAGGCCCACACCCATGCTGGCCACACCCCAATGCGGTGAGGGACCCCACTGGGGGGCGTGGACAACCTGCAAGCAGCCATCAGCCCCTCATCCAGGCTGGCCAGGTACCCCAGTAGGGACCCAAAACATGAAGGGGCTGTGGGCAGCCTGAAAACACCCCTCAGCTCCTCACCCAGGCTGCCCAGGCACCCCAGTAGGGACCCAAAACCTGAAGGGGCTGTGGGCAGCCTGAAAACGACCCTCAGCCCATCACCCAGGCTGGCCACACCCCAATCAGGTGAGGGTCCACACTGGGGGCTTGGCCAGCCTGCAGACAGCCATCAGCCCTTCACCCAGGCTGACCAGGCACGCCAGCAGGTGTACATTCTCAGAGGGGTCCCAGACTGCAAGAGGGCACAGGTCGGGCTGAGGGACCTCGCGAGTGCACAGATTTTTGTTCACTGGGGGCCCAGTATATAAATAACCTTGCACATACATCATTGTGTGTGTATGACCATATCTGTAGAATAGATTCCTAAGGAGAAATTCCTGGATTAAAGGACACTTACATTTGTAATTAATGTAAGTGTCCTTTAATGCACTGTCCATTGAAGTTCTACCAGTTTCTATTCTCACTGTGGCTTTGCTATAGCAATATGTGTATGACAGAGCCAGGTTGAGTACTAGGAAATTGTTATGGAAGCGTATCCTATCCGGGACCATTTGGAAAATTTCAGTGTGCCCTCTTAATTCATCTACCGTCTTCCTCCATCTCTTTCAAAACAAGCAATGGTGTGATCACTAACATTTTAATATTATTCTTAGTAGTGACTAAAACATGAAGATTGAGATCATGACAGGTGTGGGAGAAGGAGGATTCTAAGTATATTTGCGAGAGATAGCAAGTGTGCAGTAAATGACAGGAAGTTTTTAAACCACATACGCTTAAGGCAATGTGTGTACATCATGGTACTATTTTGTTTTTGTTCAAGCAACTATTTTGTGGTTTAAGTGACTCAGTGAAACAAGTAGGTTTGTAGAAGACAACTTTCTTAAAGAGGCTAGCATGTTGTTACAGAAGAGTTCTTTAAAAATACTTTCTCTGTCTTTTCCTTTTCTCTGCATTGATATCCTGATACACAAGTACCTTTTTATTCTAAGACATTCCATTGTTTACTGTGTTTATTATCATCTTTATATTCCTACAAAAACAATGTTTTTTTTACATATTTTATATACATTTTTTAAAAATAAAAAATAGTCATTTTCTTAGTAACCATGGAAAGGGAGCCCTGGCCGGTGTGGCTTAGTTGGTTGGAGCATTTACCTTTATACCAAAAGGTCATGGCTCCCAATTCCCAGTCAGGGCACATACCTAGGTTGCAAGTTCAGTCCTGATTGAGGCACGTACAAGAGGCAACCAGTGAATGTTTCTCTCTCACATCATTCTCATTCTCTCTCTCTCTCTCTCTCTCTCTCTCTCTCTCTCTCTCTCTCTCTCTCTCTCTCTCTCTCTCCTCCCCTCCCTCCCTCCCTATCTTAAAAAAAATAAGCATGGAAAGGAAAATGAACTGTTTTCTCTTATTTACTGGGTAGGAATTCTGTTTCTTCATACCTTATGTGAACAAAGTTAGAATCCTTATTTATTGTTTCTTTATTTTCTGTGCTATCATCACATATGTATTAAGAGCCTATCAATTACATTCTCTGTATGAGAAACTGACTATTACATTAAATATGGATTCTGGCAACACAGAGCCTTCTCTTTGTGCCTCTCTCTCCCTCTGTCCATTCATAAAATATATGTGTTTACAAGGTATGAAGTTATAAATTAATTCATCAAAGCAGTGCCTAGGTAAAAATATTCAGTTATTTTTATTCAGAACTTTCTTGAAACCATGATATTCACTTGGTATTTGCAGTTTACTCATTTGAAGTTCTGACTCTTTTAAGTGATTTTCTGATGCCGAAGGCCGTTCCAAATAGTTTTGTATTTAAATGAAATCAATATACAGCTTCTTAAAAAGAGCTGCTTAGAATGCTAATATTTGTTCTGCATTTTCTTGATTTCTGATAGAGTTCTTATAAAATTCATATGTATCTTCTATTAAAAGTATGTGTATATGTAAAATAATTTGTATATAACCGTAATGTGTGGTCAACTGTGATGTATCTCATTTCACTAACATGTATCCTTCTAAGTAATATCATGCCTTCTATAAAGAATAGCTATTGATTACCTGAAAAAAATGCTCCATTTGAAAGATTCAAACAGAATCTTACATATCTGTCTGAAATAAATTATATATAATGTCAGATTATAAGTAACAAAGTGATTCCTTGTGCTAATAACCATTTGTTTATAGTTCTGAACAAGTTATATAAAAAACAGTGACTCAGATTCTAAAAATAAAGATGGCCACATGACAACTATCTAATGAAGTTACTTTATGTGTTGTTAACTTAGTGAGTTGAACCTCTCAGATGAAAAATAGAGGATTGGCAAATCTAATGTGGTTGATATCAGAGGATTTGGAATCTGTATATGTAGGTTCAATACTTGGTTCCACCACTTACCCACAAATTCTTGGTTAAGTTAATTAACCTATGAAGCCTCTGTTTCCTCATATATAAATGAAGTACTAAAAGTACTTAACTCATAAGGTTGTGGTTATAGGCATTTTGTAAGAATTAAATGAGACCATCCATGTAAAGCAGGGGTGGGGAACCTTCTTTCTGCCAAGGCCCATTTGGATATTTATAACATCATTCAGGGGCCATACAAAATTATCAACTTAAAAATTAGCCTGCTGTATTTAGTCAAACATTTAATTAACTCACCCTAATGCTACCCAGGGCCAGACCAAATGATTTTGTGGGCCTTCTGCGGCCCCACTCCTGATGTAAAGCCTGCTTCAGAATGCCAGGCACCTAGAGATTCTTAATAATGTTTGCTGTCATGATTGCTTGAGGAATAGCATATGTTTTCATATGTTGTGATATTCTTTCCTGGTCCATTATCTTATTAATAGATTCTGGAAACCGAAATGGAGGAAGTGAAGATAAGTCTAAAAATGCTGATAGAAACTATTTAAATATTTTACCTGGTAAGTATTATTTCAAATTGCAATTTTCTTATAATCATATACATTGAAATCAGATTTAAAACATTAGTTCTTATGGCATACTTAATAAAAAATTCGTCAGTGTATCACTTTAAAACAGCATCGTATCTATATAGTATACTGTACTTTCACAGATGTTCTGCAATTTAAATCTTATACTTGTACTGAGTTTTCTAGAGCCGTATAAGACAATTTATTCAAGCAGTTGCATAAGCCTTATTGTTATTGGCTATTTTAGATTTCTTCTTTCCTACATTGGTTTCTTGGTTTCTTTAATGAACCAAGAAATAATTTACTCTGAAACATAAACAGTGGTACATAGAAATGTAAACATTCAGACTTGTAGAGAGAACATGGATCATCTAATTTAGAATCTTTCTATTTTCCCATCAACTTGTTTTCCATTTCTTTAATTTCCTTATTCTTCTTGGGTATGTAGTATATAAACTAGAAATTCAGTCTCTTGGTTCTATCCCAGATTGAATTCACTCTGATGATCCTTAATAGTGTTTGTATGACAGGGCATAACAAGGAAGGCCTATCTGTTTACTTTATAAGTGTAAAGTCTTAAGCTAAATGGTATATTTTGCAGTTTCATAAATAACCAAGGTTATTTCTTCACATTTCCTTCCCAGATTTTCTACATGTAGGTCACATTCCATTTAATCTAGGAAAATAGCATAACCATTTCTGGTATTACCTTGTCAGTCCCAGTCAGTTAACTTGTGGTCATCAGCTTCTGAATTTCCTTCCACCTTCAGATATCCTACCCTTAGTGGATAATGCTAGAGGCCGGATCGCATCACCACTTTGTGGAACAGGAAACTGTCCTCCTCTCTATCTAAAAATACCTTCATTGAGACCGGAATCATTCTATTTCTCTTCATAGATCCATAATTTAAATGATCCATGTTTTGTGGTTTTCTTAAAATGTACCCAATCTTAATATCTCCGGAAGTACCATTGTCTGTTTTTTGGGGGTTTTTTAAACTTAATTTTTTTTTTCTTTTTGTTAATCCTCATCCAAGGATATTTGTTCCATTGATTTTTAGAGAAAGTGGGAGGGAAGAGAGATAAAGGGAGGGAAAGAGACAGAGAGAGAGAAAAAAACATCAGCGTGAGGAGACACACCGATTGGCTGCACACGCCCCAGCCAGAGCTAGGGATGAAACCCACAACTGAGGTATGTGCCCTTGACTGGAAATCAAACCTGCAACCCTTCTGTCTGTGAACCAGTGCTCTAACCACGGAGAAAAACCAGCCAGGGCAAAAAATTAACTCTTTATTGCTATATTTATTTCCCTCTTTGTTCCTTTTTGGAAAAAGCCTATAGGTAAGTATCTCATTATCACGACCAAATCAGGAAACTGTGCCATTAAGTCTGCATTAAAAAAGGAGTATTAAGCTCTTCAACTAGATATGCAGGTAGCATCTGAATTTCCATTTAGTTAAAGGATGCCTACACAGCTAGGAGGTAAACAGGAGAGAGAAAAGATCCAAATCACAAAAGCTTTAAATTTTTTAAGTTGCAAAGAAAAACAGTTTTATTCATATAATTTTTAACTAGTTGTTTTGCTTTATCATTAAGTATTTACAGTCTATATCATCTAATTCTCACAACTATTTTGCAAAAAAAGCCGTACGGCATTATTTTTTCCATTTTATACATGAAGTACGAAGGATCTATAAGTTGAATTGCTTTACCCAAGATCACTCAGCCAATAAGTGCTAGAGGCAGATCTTCTTTTAATGCCCAATCTAGTCCTTTTCCTACAATATTACATTGCTGTGATTACTGCTGTCAGCTCCACAACCCCCATTTTACTAATGGCTAAAATGAGGCCCAGTGACAGGTCTTCTAGGGTCACCCGAAGCGATGTGGGGGTTAGGAGTGACTGCTTGCTAAGTCTTCTGCCTCACTGCTGGACCTTGGCCATATTTCCTGCTACAACCTCCATCACCTAATGATCAGAGGAGTTTAGGAGGCAGTGCATTTCATTGGGCCCAGAAGGATATTGTCTCAGAGTCATCCAGGTTTCTGATAAGCTACCTGTGCCTTTTAACTTTTTATTTGACTGGTTTATTTTCATGTTTATGTCTCTGTTTTTTTTTCTTTAATTCCTTTTTCTGCTTATCTAATTCTTTTATCTTAAGTTAAAAAGAAAACACCTCCTGGGACCTGTCAGTGGTGTTTATGGGTATAATTCGTGTACACTGGTAACTAGAAATGGTTAAACATTGTGCTAAAGTATATTAAGTACCGTTAACTATACTATTTGTCTATAAGTACGTATAAGGAAAATCCTGAGATAATGACTTTGAAGCCAAAGTGAGAAGAATGTGTGGAGGCAGGGCTTAGTGATAGAAGAATACTTTTTTAGGAGAGCACAGCTTTCCTAGAAGGACCTATCAGAATTTCCAGGCAACAATGTGTATTTTTTAAAACATATTCTTTATGTTTTATATTTTATTTCTTTATGTGACAAACTGCAGAATACAAAAGCTGATGAGATTTTATATTCTGTAGCTAATGTGGCTACGTAGAAAATGGAATGATTGTAGGAAGCATGGATTTTAAGTTTCGATGAGTACTGCTTTAAAATTCAGTCTAAAACATTTGTTCAACAAATATTTATTAACTACCTTCTATGTACCAGGTACTCTGCTGTGTGCTAGAGATAGAACATTAAACAATATAGACAATATTCCTAGTTATGGAGTGTAAACAAATGGTCTCTTTAAAATAATGTCATAAACAATGAAGAATTTCATTGCCAGGAATAGAATAGAACATAACAACGTAAAAAAGAAGTGAGCGGTGAGCAAGTCCTCCAGCCCCTGGAACAGTCAGGAATGGCCTCTCCAAGGAGTTGGCCTTTGATCTGAGACATGATTAATGAAAAGTCAGCCGTACAAATATCTTGGGGACACCTTTCATAAAGCAGCCTGAATTGGGAACAAGCTATGCATGTTTGCAGAACTGAACAAAAGCCAGTGTGGCTGAACAGGAAGAAAGAGGTTGAGACAAGAGGATGTCAGACAGATAGGCAGTGTCCAATTCACATAGGCCTTGCAGATCACAGTAAAGCATTTGGACTTTTTTCTGAATGTGGTGTGAGCCTGTTGGATGATTTTATGTAGGGGGTTGATATAATGTGATTTACATATAAATCATTTGCCTGCACTATGGGCAACAGAGAGATTCATTAAGAGGCTATTACAAAAGCCTAGGTCAGAGGTGATGGTAGCATGAACTAGAATGATAGCAGTCAAAATGGAGCACACATATTTGAGATATTTTTTGGAGATGTTACTGAAAATAGTTGGTGGTGAATTGGATTGGGGATTGGGCAGACACATTGAGAGAAAAAAAGTAATGAAAGGCAACTTCTGTGTTTCTCTCCTGAGCAAATAGCTGGACAGAAATTAGACGCATAAATTGAGATGGAAAAGAGCAGACTTAAGGTGTGGGGATGACAGGTAGTCAAGTAACCTGTTTTTTACATGTTAAGTTTGAGTTAAGTGGGATACTTTGAGCAGTGATATCAACATAGAGATAATGAATACTCATTTGATTTACTTACTGTGTGGTGGTCACTTCATACCAATTTATGAACCTAATGCAGAAATGGCTGTTGCTTCTTTTTTCATCACTTTCTTTCCAAGAATTTAGAAGCAGTAATCATAATTGCTTCCTGAACCCAACATAGGTTCCTGATTCACCTCTACTAGTTTAATACATTGATTGCCCATTCCAGCTCTTTATGCACTCTACTGATTGCGGTGATTTAGCCATTTGAAAATCATGATTGCATTTGTTGTTCACAGGAGAATTTTACATTACACGGCATTCTAATCTCTCAGAAATCCATGTTGCTTTTCATCTTTGTGTGGATGACAATGTGAAATCCGGAAACATCACTGCACGCGATCCTGCCATTATGGGACTCCGAAACATACTCAAGGTTTGCTGCACCCACGACATCACAACAATAAGTATTCCTCTCTTGCTTGTGCATGATATGTCAGAGGTGAGCACATAGAAAAATTCTGTAACTGTATGAATATATAACCTTCCATATTGTGTACTAATAATAATCACTTTACATTTTAAAAGCACTTTTTTTTTTTGGACATTTTTACCTCCTGTCTGGTTAATAGAATAGAGTAGCATAAAATACAAAACAGTGAATAATTCTTCACCATTTATGTTCAGAGAATTATAGCAT
>PVJC01022428.1:0-27351 GCA_004026665.1 Murina feae | reverse complement strand
ACGGCAGGGCCTGTCGGAGCCATGAGAAGCCTTGCTCAGGAGTTTACAAATTCCACGCAGGAAGTGGGGGCTTCTGGCCTTCTGGGCTTCGTTTTTCTGTTGCACGTGCCTAAATGCGTTCTCTAACTTTACGTTCGGCTTTCTGTATTTGTACTCACTGGAATGCCTGTGAAGGTAACTGGAGGAGACTGCCAGGACACACTGAAGCTGCTGCCATTGGGGGTGAACCTGGCTGATCCTGGGATGGTCACGGGGGGCGTGGCCTGTTACAGAGCAAACAGAAATGGTCAGGGGGGCGTGGCACGGTACAGAGAAAGCTGTTAAGAAAAAAGGTTTTTCCTCAGTCTTGGCTGTCAGTTATCAAGGTGGGGCCTCAGAAATGATCTCAGTTGTATTAAGAACTTAGACTATTATCTGCTAGAAAGAGATGAAACATGGTCAAAGAGAGTAGCTGGAAAGAAGCTCTTTCTATATCTAAGCAATCTATCTAATATACCAAAGGAGATGGTTTTTGACTATTGATTTCTGAGCTTTAGGACAGCTGTGAGATATAATTTCTATCAAAGTTTGAAATCAACACTTTTATAGAGAGATGGTGGGGTGTAATTGGTACAACATTTGAGAGGGTAATTTGGCAATATATATAAAATTTTTTAGAATTCTGTATATTAGCTATTCCACTTCTAGAATTCATTCTAAGCAAATGGATACAAGGATGTTCATTGTATTATATACTTTTAAAAATTGGAAACACAAATGTCTAGTAATAGGGAAGTGGGTAAATAAATCATGATATACCAACTGAGCCATTACAAATGATGTTGCTGTAGAATACTCATCGACATGCAAACATGTTCATGAGCCCTGGCCCACGTGACTAAGCGGTTACAGCGTCTGTCAGGTGAAGGCCACATACCTGGGTTACAGGTTTGCTCCGGGGCCCTGGTCTGGGTGCATGCGGGAGGCAACCAATCAATGTATCTCTCTTACATTGATGTTTCTCTCTTTCTCTCTCTTCCCCTCTCCTCTCCCTTCCCCTTCCCCAGCTTCTACTCTTTCTAAAAATCAGTAGAAAAAATATCCTTGGGTGAGGATTAAAAAAAAACACACAAAAAATCCATGTTCGTGATATATTCAGTGGGAAAAAAACAACAAAGCATAGTAAAAACAGCACCACAATAGATTCCTTAGCTTTTTATGCATATACACATAGGAGAAAGTCCTGAAAGACATACCTAAAATTAACCAAGAGGCTTCCTTGTTGTTGGGACTGAGGATACATTTGCTCTCTGTGCTTCAGTTTTTAGTATTTTCTATGCTGAACATTTATAATATCTTTAGACAGAGAAATCCCAAGTATTATGAGTACAGGGTTCAGGAAGACCATCAAGTGCGGTTCCAACCCACTTTATAGATAAACAGAATAATTTCATTAAGTTGGTTCAAGCTCATGATTTTGGACCTAAATGCAAACCTGGACAAAGGAATGAATTTTTCTTTTTGACCCACATAACGAGTCAGGAATAAACTTGATTGCACCATGTAATCTAATAATTTGCTCTATTCCTTTGCTCTTGAGCTTCAGTCTGCTAAATAAGTGGCAAATTCTTCCTCCACAGTTTAGCTTTTCGAAGGCTCAGTGCAATTGTGATGGCGGTGGCTTTGTTCGGCACCACGGAAGAGTTTGGCAATGCTGAGCAGCAGCATCCTGCTCAGGTGGCATCCTCTGACTCACTAATTACTCTTCTGTGCCTTCAAAGAAAAAGCTACAGGCACAGAGATGTTCATAGTAGGGTCATCAATGAAAAAACTGGGTAGACCCAGTTTTAAGCAATAAGAGAACAATGGAAAGAGTTTGAGTGAACTGTGTGATGCAAATGAACTCCAGCAGGGGCTACGGTGTGGGATGCTGTTTTCCTGTCTCTAGGTCAGAATGCAGCTGCTTTTGGTCAGGGGCAAAGTATCACTTGGGTGGCGCTAGGCACCTGGTAAGCATGGTCGGTGTGCACGAGGTAGAGGGTGGTAGGGGCCGAGCGGCTCAAGGGCGTCATCAGTTTAGTCTCGGTTTTGGCACCAGGGCTTTCTGTTCTGCTTGAGTCCGGGATGGGGAAGCCGGGAGGTGAAGCCAGGGACTGGGAGGGCGAAGCCGGGGCCAGGCTGCCCAGTCCGTCCGCCACCGCGTCCGTGTTGAGCTTGATCTCCGTGTAGTAGAAGTCCTCCTCGCCATCGCTGTAATCAGAGTCCCCAGCACGCCTAATGCCAAGGAGAGCAAAACAGTCAGACTACGTCATCTCGCTCAGGCTGTGCTCTCTGTCTGGAATGCTTTTCCTTCCCCGTGTCTGCCTGGAAAACTCTACTCATCCTGCGACACTCAACTGTCCACTCCCAGGGAAGACCTCCTTGACCTCTTAGAGCAGTGGTTCTCAACCTTCTGGCCCTTTAAACACAGCTCCTCACGTTGTGACCCAACCATAAAATTATTTTCGTTGCTGCTTCATCACTGTAATGTTGCTACTGTTATGAATTGTAATGTAAATATCTGATATGCAGGATGGTCTTAGGTGACTCCTGTGAAAGGGTCGTTCAACCCCCAAAGGGGTCGGGACCCACAGGTTGGGAACCGCTGTTTTAGAGGAATTTATTTAAACAATCAACCAAGCAATTACTTATTCAACAATTTATTGAGACTTTGTATAGGCACTCTTCTAGGGTCTCATTGTCTCACGGTGACCAAGTCATAGATGGATTCTGCCCTGATGGAAATTACATCTAGTGGGAGAGGCAGACAAGGAAGCCATAAGTAAATATGCATCAGGGAGTAACGAATACCAGAAAGAAAAACTAAGTGGCACAAGGGTGCCTATAAGCAGGGAAGTGATGGGGATTGTATTTTAAACTGAGCTATGAGGAGGCGACGTGGTGAGGGGAGCTAAAGCCTGGCCACGGGAAGCATACAGTGAGGGGCCAGCAGGCCGGGGGTGGGGGGGTGCTTGGTGTCTTCCACCAAGGGCAGAGGGCAAGGGCAGAGGGCAAGGGCTGGGCCGAGGGGCCGCAGAGAGGGCGGAGGGGAGGGCGGAGGCAGGGTCCGAGGGCTCTACAGCCGCAGGAACGCTCTAAATGTGACGAAAGCCACAGAGGCTTTGAGGAGTCTCAGTGTTTTTGTTTCTTATTTTTTTACATTTTGAAATTGTCATTATTTTTTAATTTATCTTATTGTTGAAAGTGTTACAGATGTCCCCCCTTTCCCTCCCCATTGATCTCACCCCCCAGGCCTTCACCGCACTATTGTCTGTGGCTATGGGTATGCATACATGCATGAAGTCTTTGGTTAACTCCAAGCTTTGGTTTGTCTTTCCTGAAAAAGGTTCTTATAAAACACATGGAAAGCAATAGAGGCAGGGTGCCAGAGGTCACGGCCATCCCAACAGCAGCTCCGATGGGCACAGTGGTGCCTTAACCCTTTTCAGGTTCAAAGTCCATCAGGAAAAGAAAGTACATCTCCATTGACACACATCTTCAGGGGTCCTACCCTGCCCTGCTGCTGCATTTTACAAATGGCTCTCACCACCTTTTAGTTCTGACCTTCACATGCGACCCCTGCAGGGCTGATTGTACTGTTAACCTCATCTTCAGAGGGAACCGGGGCACAGAGAGGTCACTAACACCCCTCAGTGCAGTACGACTTGACTTGCGGTAAAGGCCTCTGTTATCTGCACCCCCCCACCGCCCCCGTGCCCAGGAACCTTCCTGACTGCGCCTGGGCACCTGAGGCACAGGTGCTGCTGGGGCCCGAGGGCGGGCGGAGGTGCCTCACCCGAGGTGGACTCCGCGGATGTGCTTCTGGATCCCAGCCGCGGTGCTCAGCACCTTCCCGCAGTTCTTCCAGAGGCACTTGAACATCACCTTCATGGAGTTCTGGAGAGGGGAGAGGACAGAGAGGAAGTGAAAACGAACCCACTGAAGCTGCCGGCCCAACATGCTTCTTCCTTCCTCTTTATCTGAAGCTCATCACGACCTCACAGCACGAGCGGGCAGATCCGACGCACGCGAGGAGGCCCTCTGCCTGTTTCTCAGGAGGAAGCTGTGCTGTTCAAACCTATCTCCACCTGCTGCGCCTGAGGTTGACCTCTGTGTCAGGGGCCCTACCCATGGTCTCAGGCTGGGCCTGGCTCTGGGAGGCAGGAAGCTCTGGACTCCCCAGTCCCTCCTGCCTGGCCAAGCTGGGCGGGCTACATTCCTCCTCTGTAAACCACTTCCCTGGGTGTTTCCGAGTTTTGGCTCCTTTATGGGTTCTGGAAACTCCTCTCGTTAATTGTCCCTTCAGGCTTTGGGGTGGTGAGGGCCTTGCCCTAGAGCTGTCTAGGGATCCTGGGTACCACCCCACCCCAGCCCTGTCTGCACCTTTGCAAAGAGCCTCTTCAAACTCCTTTTTAAAATTTTAAACAAATTTATTGATTTGATAGAGAGAGAGGGGGGGGGGAGGAAAGGAGAGAGAGAAGAAGAGAGAGTTCCTCTTCCACCCGTCCACACATTAATTGGTTGATTCTTGTATGTGCCCCAGACCAGCAATCGAATCCAACACCTTGGTGTGTCAGGACAACACTCTCACCAACTGAGCCGCTGGCCAAGGCCGCCCAGCTCCTTAACTACCCGCTGAGCACACCACCCGCCTCCTGCCAGGACCTGGTGGATGCGGGAGAAGCAGGTTATGAAAGAATGTAAACGGCGTGATCTTTCTGGGGGTGGCACATGATGCAAACACACATGCATTCCTGCGTGGTGAAGCACTGGGGAGGGGCAGCTTATTCAGACATTAGTTTCCAAATATAAAAACCACCCTGTTTTTAATGTTACAAAGGTATTTCTTTATAAGTGGAGGTCCCCCTATAATACTTGCAGGACTAATTTGGAGAGTAAGAGCACATTAGCGGATGAGCTCAACTTTAATGGAATCAGCAGTCTCTGTTCATAGGCGGAGGTGTCCCGCGTCAACCAGGAGGCCACCTGCATGCTGGTGGGAGCTTGCCAATGTTCTGACCACACCCATGTAATAATCCTCCTGTGCAGACAGAGCCACTCTTTAAAATAGCCTATATAATAAAGAGGTAATATGCAAATTGACCATCACACCCTCACACAAGATGGCCACCCCCATGTAGTCAAAGATGACCACCTCCATGTGATCACAAGATGGCCATCACAAGATGGCTGGCAGGAGAGGGTAGTTGTGAGCGATCAGGCCAGCAAGGGAGGGCAGTTGGGGTGACCAGGCCAGCAGGAGAGGGCAGTTGGGGGTGACCAGGCCAGCAGGAGAGGGCAGTTGGGGGCAATCAGGCCAGCAGGGGAGCAGTTAGGGGGTGATCAGGCTGGCAGGTAGAAGTGGTTAGGGGCAATCAGGCAGGCAGGCAGGCCAGTGGTTGGGAGCCAGCAGTCCCGGATTGTGAGAGGGATGCCGGACTGCCGGTTTAGGCCTGATCCTATAGGGTTCAGGCCTAAACCGGCAATCAGACATCCCCTGAGGGGTCTGAGATTGGAGAGGGTACAGGCTGGGCTGAGGGAACCACCCTCCAATGCACGAATTTCATGCACCGGGCCTCTAGTGTGTGTGTGTGTGTGTGTGTGTGTGTGTATTAATTGATTTCAGAGAGGGAGAGATAGAAACATGAATGTTAAGAGAGAATCATTGATCAGCTGCCTCCTGCACACCCCACACTGGGATCGAACCCACAACCTGGGCATGTGCCTTGACCGAAATCGAACCCAGGACCCTTCAGTCTGCAAGCTGACACTCTGTCCACTGAGCCAAGCCGGCCAGAGAGCCACTCTTACATGGCAGGAAAGCGAGCCCTGCAGGAGGAGATGGAGGACAATGTTTAACACAGCCCAGCCCACCCCATGGGTCCCAGCTCTGCCAGGGCAGCCAAACCAAGACCAGCTGCAGGCCCAAGCACAGCCGCCGATCTATGACCATCTGCGCTCGAACCCTGGCTTCTCCTGGCACCTGCACTACGTTCATGAGACTGAAGGCCCTCGGGGCTGGGACTGCCCCTGTGCCCACAGGAGTGCCAGACCAGGCACCGGGGGCAGCCAGCTGGGCAGGGACCAGCAGGCCCTGCAGACCCATCAGCTCAGGGCTGTGGCTGGGACCGGGTGGGTCTCCATCCCTGCAGACGCTCCATCCCTGCAGGCATCCCTGACACTGCCAGGTGGGCGAGGCGGCCTTGGTCTCTCCCCTGAAGCCTCTGCCTGGTGTGAACTGTCACCCACGCGCGTTTCCTGGAGTGGCTTCTGCTTTCCCGACAGAACCCCGACGGACACACAGGACTGACAAAAGCCAAGGTCTCTTCAGGTCCCAGTGGGTTGGCCCAGCTGCATCCTGATGGTCCATACTCATCCCCGGGCCAGTCTGCTCAGAGCTGCCAGGGTTACCTGCCTGGGCTCATTCCAAGGTGCCTTTCCCGGGCGCCTGAGAGGACTCTCAGGTGTGTGCACATGCGATGAGGGTGCATGTGTGTGTGTGTTGTGTACATGTGAACATGTGTGCTGGGGATGAAGGCTCAGACAGGAGAACCAGGGCCTCGGAGGAAGGAGCACAGGTGAGCTCACAGCACAGAACTCGGCGCCTCGGGTGGAAGGCCCCTCACTGGGTGGCAGAGGCTCTGTGGCCGCCCCCTCCCGGCTCTGGCTGGCGGGCGGTCATCACGCGACACCCCCCAGGAGGGACGGAGCTGCTTTCTTGGCAGCCGCCTGGTCCTGCCCGATGGGCCCATTCCTGGGGCAGCGCTCGGCGGGCATTAGGAACGCAGTCGGCCGACGGTGCTCGCTTGTGCGCAGGCCTCGCCATCTCTCCCACTTTGGAGCGAGTCACGCTTTCTGGGTGTGAAAGGCAGACGTGGTTCGTTCACTGATTACTCCTGAGCAGATGGCAGTGACCTTGGCGCTCTTCCCTCTGCCTCGAGGATCTCCCAAGTGCACAGGTAAAGCGGCCCCCCGCCAGGACACCTGCGAGGGAGGTGGAAGGGCCTGCCTCAGTGTCACCGTCAGATCCAGGGGTGCCCTCCCCTTTGCGAGGGGCCCTGATGTGTCTATTAGCATGTGTCCACCCCAGGGGGCGGGGTTCTGGGGGCACAGCGACCTTCCTATGCTTGGTCACTCTAATCTTCATGATGCCCTGGGCGAGGGTTGGTAACTGCTGTTTGCTTGTTACAGACGAAGAGGCCGACGGTCAGAGAAGGGGAATGATTTTCTTAAGTTTGCAGGGTAGCAAAGTGGAGCTGAGCATGAGGCCCCTGTGACTTCGGACCAGGCTCTCTCCTGTCCCACGGATCCTGTTCTCTCCCCAAGCTTTTGCCCATGAGCCACAGTAGCTCCCTATGCACAGCACATACACGAGCGAACCAGCGAGACAGAAGCACTGAGAAACGATGCCTTGCTTGTGCACGACGCATCGGATTCTGTCAAAGTGCTGCTTATTCCTAGCCCATTAAGCTGCTTTCAGCAGGGCCCAAGCACGAGTTCCTGCGCTGAGTCCGGCCACCATGCCGGCCACCTCTGATGGCAGCTGGAGCCACACACTCAGATGACCCCAGAGAAAGCCTGATACACCAGGATGGCCCTTCAGTCCCCATCGCCGTCTGGTAGTTCACTGACCGGCCAGGCGAACACGGATGCCGCGCAAGCCCAGCCCTGCCCGTGGCTGGTGCGGAGCAGCATCTTCACACCTCAACTCCGAAGGCAGGCGCTCCCTTCTCCCCGGCTCTGGGTAGCGAGCCCACAGCCTTCACAGCCACACATGCAGGGGACGGAGCGGAGACGGAGGGAGGGGCAGGGCTGGGTTGATGCCGGCTGCGCTTTCCTCTTGGAAATAAATTAGGGGAAGAGGTTGCATGGTAGTCCTCAGGATTTTGCTTTGGGTTTTTGTTTGTGAATAGTGCTTCCTAATGAAGCTACTGAGAACCACTTAAAGGACCAATATATAAATCAGCAGGTTCACACGGACATGGCCATCAAAAAATAACGTGAGCCCTAACCAGTTTGGCTCAGTGGATAGAGCGTCGGCCTGTGGAATGAAGGGTCCCAGGTTTGATTCTGGTCAAGGGCATGTACCTTGGTTGCGGGCACATCCCCAGTGGGGTGTGTAGGGGGCAACTGATCGATGTTTCTCTCTTGTCAATGTTTCTAACTCTCTATTCCTTCCTCTCAAAAATAATGTGAAAAGGTATTTGAGATGTAGCAGCAGATCGCTTCATCCTACAAAGTGAAATACTTTGGAAAATTGTGAGTGGTCATGATAGTGTAAACATACACCAAGAGGATGGAAAGAATATGAGCTTAGGTTCGGGCAGACCTGGGTTCGAGTGGTCGGCCTCGTCCTTCTATCCTCAGGACAGGGCAAGCTCAACATCTAATCTCCTTGATCCTCAACTGCCTCATATCAAGTTGGGAGAATGATACCTATCGGCCCCGGCTGGGTTGCTCAGTGGTTAGAGTGTTGCCCTGACACCAAAGGATCTTGGGTTCAATTCCCAGTCAAGGGCATGTACCTTGGTTGCAGGTTCCGCAGCTCTGGTAGGGGTGCATGGGGAGGCAATCAATTAATGCGTCTTTCTCACATTGTTTCCTTCTCTCTCTCCCTCCATTCTACTCTCTCTAGAAATCAATGGAAAAAATATTTTCTGGTGAGAACGAAAAAAAAAAAGGTATTTACCGGACAGGACAGCTGTGTAGATTAAGTAGATGTGTAATCAATGTATTAAATCAATTTATTAGAGCTCCTTTTTCAGGTTTAGTTTAGTAAACCTACAGTGTTTGGTCTGTAAATACATACATGCATTTATGTGTCAGCTTTCTTCTTTTTTTTATCCTCACCCAAGTGCATGCTTAGAGAGAGACACATTGATGTGAGAGAGAAACAGCTATCGGTTGCCTTCCGAATGCTCCCCTATCGGGGATCAAACCCCTAACCCAGGCACGTGCCCTGACTGGGAATGGAACCAGCAACCCGTCAGTGCATGGGAGAAACTCAGCCAATCTGGCCTGGCTGGGGCAGCTTTCCTGTACGTTTCACAGCCGGTTTTATAAAAATAAGATGCAAAAATTCTTCCAATATGCTTTGGAAGCAGAAAATAGAAAGGGTGTTTGTTGTTACTTTACAGGTGAAAATATGTAGTCCCAGGAAGAGAGTTAGGCACACCCATGCCTGACATGCACTTTTGTAGCTTCCAAACCCTGGTCATCGCTGGGTGCCACTGTCCACTCGGCACCAGGCGGCAGAGGGTGCGTGGCCACACTGGGCGATTCTGCCTGGTGAGGCCCTGGGTGTATCCTGAGCCTCCCAGGAGGAGTGGGGGGAGAGGCTGACCTTTCTCTTCCTGGGGATGGGCTCATCGAAGAGCAGGCTGCCGGCCTCGGCTTCGTCGATGCCATCGTCGGGCGCGGGGCTGCGGAAGGGCTTGGCGCAGTCCGCGGACAGCGGTGGCGACGGGGTGGACGGGTTGGACTGGTCGCTGGGGGCGCTCCAGCTCCAGTAGCCGCTGCTGCAGCTGCTGGACGGAGCACCGGCTTCCTTCCAGGATCCGCTCATGCCCTCTGTGAGCCAGACAACCAATGTCAGTGTGGCGGGGTGCGGGGGCCGGGGTCACGCATGCGGGGTGGGCCTGGACCCTACTAAACACCTGCAGCCCCGCCTCCCCTGAAATGTGCAACAGCTGGGGGTGCACCACGCATACCTCAGGAAGCGGGGTGCATGGCCCTTTATAAACCCTGAGCTATTTCATCACATGACAGGCTTTCCTAACAGTTGTCTCGAGTGGGTGGTTTTGGGCAAGTCATGCCTTGGGATGACCATGGAGAGGGTATGCAAACAAGAAAGAAAAAGGCGACCTTGCTCACTAGGTTTGGGGAGCTCTGAGTTTACTGGTGTTTCTAAGAGGGAAATCATTTGCAATATTGTCCCCCTCCCCCAGCCCATATTTCTCATCAGTCTGAGGTCTTTCAATAGGTTTATGGAAAAAGTTAGTCCCAGGTGTAAGAGTCTAAGAGAAACAATGATTTCCGGATAGTTACCCGAGGCCATGGGCATTATAATAACAGTGCCTTGCATTTGTTGTTTTCCATCTCACAAAATTCATTCACACAGGCCCGTGCGTCCTCACAAGCTCTGCCTCTCAGAGCAAGGAAGGCCACCTGGGTTTCACAGACGACACCTGAGGCACAGGAAGTCGTGACTCGCCCGGAGCCAGTGGTGGACCAGAGCCCGAATCCTGGTTGACCAGTTGGCTTTCTTCTCCTTCAGGGCATGGCCCATGTGGCAGGAATCCTCCTCTCTGTCCAACAAACTGACATCAGAGGAGAATTTATGGGCAATATTTACTGACAAGACAGCTGTTGAATTCTTCTTTGCACTTGCGGGGAAACAGGAAACATTTGCTAATGCGAGAGATCTTTATCCGGTTAGAACGCCTTTGGGAGGCTTATAGACTTGACCTTCTTATAATTTCTCCTCCATGTTTACGTGCATTTTGAATACATTAAAACTATATTTTAAGTTCAAGGTGGGGGGGGGAATCCCAAAATGTCACATTATGCTGTAAACATCTGTGTAATTAGTAACGAAGTGAAGACATGCAATGGCCCAGCCTTCGTGGAAAAATGTCTTGACTACCTTCACCCAATCACAGATTTCCAGCATATTCCTCAACTGTGCCAAGCCAAAGGTTCAGTTAGAGGAATGAAGTTTTAAGTTGAAATCATGGGAGAAAGCTGTCCATCTCATTAAAGCAAGAGTCTACCCAAATGGTCTTTTCTGCAGGATCAAGCCTTCTGGCACCAACAAAACCAAGTTAGCATCTCGCTCCCTGCAGGCCACCGGACACTGCTCACCAGGCCGAGGGCCTTTCTGAACGCGACAGCTGCGTCGCAGGTCCTTCGGAGGCCTGGGGGGTGGGGAGGGGGAGATGACCCGGTATAGTGCGTGTGGTGCCAGCAGGGTGGTCAGGCTAAGTGACTACACAGAGTGCGGGAGGTGACTGGGGCCTGAATTGATTTTGAAAAGCAACAATGATAGACAATAATTCCAGACATGTATCTATTTTTTAAACTAACCAACACCTTTGTTATCATTACCTGCTTTCCCTCGTTAAGAATCTGCTGCCAGTGGCAGACTTAATGAGCTAGCAGACAATTTGGGATTATAAACTGGGTAGCTATTTTTTGAAATCATAATGAACAGTGAATTCCTTTCTGTCTAACTATGCTAATAAAGGTTTGCGTTGCAGGAGCGAAAGGTTTATTTTGATTCTAACCTTTCAAGACAAAGGAGCATTAAAAACGTTCTCAATTAAAAAAGAATGCCATGTAAAAATACCAATTGCGTTAAAATATACTCTTTCTTCTCTGAGGGGTCTATGACATTCTGCAGTTCCTTTTTTTTTCTTTTCTGTAAAACAATGAAAATCTACAATTTATTTGCTTTTGGTGGCCCAGCGTGGGACAAATACTTGTCTGTAAGAGGAATTTTTTTTTCTATGAACTTTTCAATCTTTTAGGCAACTCCTTTCCCCTGGGGTTCGTTTGGGGGTGTCTCCAGTCTTGCCTTCTCTGCAGTCTTCCTCAGGGGCCTCGCCACACTGAGCAGCGAAAGCCAGGAGGCAGTTAGAGGTCCGGCAGGGAGGGCTGTCTTTCAGCGGCAACGCCAGGCGCCCTGCCGGCACCTCCCGCTCTGCGTGCTGCGGAGGTGAGGACACGGGGCACTACTGTGGACGATGTGGGTTTGACGTCCCGGCACCTCCATCACGCTTCACACCGACAACTGGAGTGGAGTACGTTCTGGGGAGGACTCACTGGATGTCCGGCAACTTTATCTTCACGCCTGGCGCTTCCCTCCGACGTGTGTGTGGGCCGCACCTCAGTCTCCTAACTGCTAGGCTGGCTTTTGAGAGAAGGGGTCCCCTTGCAGTAACTTCCCCTCTGGCGGTCCAGCGTGCGCTCTTGCCAGAAATCAGTGCCTTTGGACACAGAATCCAGCCTGTCTCATGCTTGAGCTCCTGAAGCATCAGACGTCTGTCCTTGAACATAGCTTTTCCCTCAGCTCCAGGAACCCACATTCTCCGCCTCTCCTGACCGCTGGCCCCCCTCAGGCTCTTCCCTCTGGGTCCCTGAGTGAGGGCGGGCCTCACCCCTCTCCCCACCCCTCCCCGTCTTCGCTCCCCGCCTCCACATGGCTCTCAGTGATCTCACCTACCCTCACACTGCGCTTGAATGAGCCTCGGTGCTGCCCACGACGCTCGCTCTGCCTGGCCTGCCTGCTGTCATCTTCAGGAACCCAGCTCTTGCCCAAACACTCACTGACAGACGTGCTCCTCCAACTTAGATGTGGACCATCTCGGGGGGCAGGCCTCCGTGCTGATGCCCCTGATTGCCTGGAGGGCACCCTGGCCTCCCCCTCCCCCATTCTTCTTGTCCATCACCATGTCCTGTTGCCTCCTCCTTCCTCACATTTCTCAGTTAATGTCTATCCGTCCCCTCTGGGACCACCAAGGTTCAGGACAGCCGTAGGGGTTGCTGTTGCTGTTTCTTTTTGTTCTTGTCTGTAAGCCCAGTGCCAAGGCCATGCCGCAGCTCTCCTGCAGCCTCAGACTAATGTCCGTGCTCCTGGCCAGGCCTCCGTCACCGCCTGCTGCTCCCCTGATTTCTCTCAGTGAGTTAGTGGGCCCACAGCAGCCATGACTAAGATGATAGACCCGGAGTCGGAGGATACAGGAGAGAATGTCAGTTTTGCTATTTGCAAGTCAGTTAATCCCCACGTGCCTCTGTCCACTCATCTGTAAACTAGTGACAAGGACAGCCACAGTGCTGTGAGAATGACACGATAGAGCAAGCCTCGCCCCCGGCAGGGAGCAAGGGCTCAGGAAGTGCTGCCGTTGAGGCTGTGACTAAGCCTTTCCCCAGGAGAGCGAGCTGCACGGGGATATGGGTGTTATTTGCAGTGATGCACTCATACCATCTCGCATAGCACCTAGTAAGTACAAGCTGAACGAATGAGCGGACTAACTCACTGTATGTGACTGAGGAGTCTGGGAAAACGCCTTTGCAAAACACTTAGTCTTCAGAGTTCTTTGACCCAACTACCTCTCCAGTGGAACGGAGACGATGCTGGGAAAGAGCTCCACTGACCTGGGAAAGGGACAGTGTGCTGCGGGTCAGTGTGCTGCGGGTCAGTGCCCTGGCAATGGGATGTGTGGGGAGCGGGCGGAGGGGCGACTCTGGCGTCTCGGGAAGATGGGGGCTGGCCCTGGGGTCTCCATTTCTCCCACACTGCCCCTGTTCCTGCTCATTCCATTTGATAGGCATGAGACCCCTCGAAGGGGGGCTGTGCTCGTGGTGCCCTGATGCCCATCCGCCTCGCCTCCCCTCGCCCCAGCTCACCATTCGGCCGCACAGGAGGGCTCCGAACCAAAGGGCTTGTGGACAGGCTGGTGAGTACCATTGCTGCTGTCACCTTGTCCATGTCCAGCTCCTCCGAGGATTTCCTGGAAAACAGGGAGGGCCACTGTCAACGGTGCTCGCTCGGCAGGGGCTGGGGGCCGTGCCACCTATGGTCACAGACAGACAGGAGAGAGGCTGGAGGCTCGAGCCCCAGCGAGCACTCTGCAGGAGGGACAGGACCCAGCGGCGATTCCGAGTGGCGGAGTGAAGACCCTGCCATCATCACCGAGACGGACAGGCCACCGTGGCTCATGAATTTTGGCCGGTTAACCCCAAATAAAGGCTCACACGACAATGGCATTGTGGACAGCAGTCAGCTTACCTGGGCTGATTTCCATAAAGAAGTTAACATCGAAAATGCATGGAGTACACCGACGTCAGATAAACTGTACCACCCCAGGGGTGCAGCATTCCCAAGGGGGCAGTGAAGAAGAGGGTCAACACCCGTGTGGGAATGAGCAGTCACAGTGACCAGCGCGGCTTCCATGCCAGCCACGCCGTCTGACTTGTAAAAGCAGTGAAGTTAGAGAGAGAGAAAAGTCAAATCGTTCCCGATGCTGGGGGTGCGGCTGCTCAAATTAGTTTCGCGACAAACTTATAAAAAGTTTACGATTTGGTTCCCCAGCGCACCAGGATGCTGAATTAGAAAGCAAAGCCACTCGTCCATCCTAGACGGGAACTGGCAGTCTCCGTCTATAGTTCTTCTCAAAGCACCTCGCTCTCTTTCTTAGAAAACTGCTCTATTCAAAGGCCAATTCCTTTTTTCAGAGACTGGCAATGAGAGATGCTTCTAGAAAGCGGCCGTGGGAGCACACAGTGAGCTGTGCTCTGCAGAGGTTTTCAGGACAACCTTGAACTGGGCAAAGCTGCTCCGTCCCTGGCACACCCTGAAAAGGCTACAGCATCCACAGGTCACAGGATCACAGGCCTGGGGGCAAAGACGAGGCCAGTTTCCTGCAGAAACTGAAGCAGCGCAAAGAGGACTTAAAGCACCTTCAGGTCATTGATGTCCACATCCCGCTCCCCCTCCCCCATGGAGGCAAGTGGGGGTGTCACGAGGGCCTCCCAGGAGAAAGGCTTGCTGGACACACTGTGTCCACTGGCTGCTGCCAGAGCCCAGCCGTCACCATGGCTCCACACCGCGGTGGGCACAGGAGCAGGCACTGTCATCTGTCCCAGACGGAGTTTCAGGAGCTGCCGGCTGCTCTTTCCAACTCCGTCTTCTGTTTTTAACAAAAGGTTTGAGAGCCAGGATCAGAGGCCCAGGAGCTGGGCGCTGGGAAATGGCCGGACAGCACGCAGAGGGGTCCCCATTCCTACAGGGACACACTCCGCGGCCACACTTGTTTCTAGTCCTTGGTTTCGGCGACCTCTATTTTCCTTCCTGAGATCTCTTTGTGTCTTTTTAAAGTTTTCACATCTAAGGTTTGATTTAGAGGTCTAGTTGATAATTAACTTGAAAGCCGATCTGTGTTTTTAATATGAAGATCAATAGAGAAAGTGTCTCTATAAAATATGCATTTCTTGCATTGCCAAAGCCTGCCACGACCTTCCAACATAATGATCAGAAAGCAGATTCCCGATGAAGAGCAAAGAGCAAAACAAATGTCAGCATCCCCCGAGAGTTTTGTGTTGGACCACCTTGCCGTTTCCGTGGGCCCGGGAGGTCACGAGGACCCCGCCGCGGCCTGAGGCTCACCTCTCGGCGAGCCTGCGCGACTCGGGGAGCGTGTCACGCGGCCTGGAACACGGCGACGCGGCCCTGTGCTGAGTGTGTTTTTGTTTTTTCTTATCCTTGTTTATTTCTTTGGTGCAGTGCTATCTAATTACTGATTAATTGGTTCTGCAAATGCAAATCCTTGTAATTAAACGCGAAGAGATGACGCGCCACGTGGGACTTGCTGCACTTAGAGAAAGCTCGCCGAGGCCGTCTGGTAGGCTGCGGGCTGCTGGAGGAAAGGACCACTCACCCAGGTGATACCGAGAGTGTCCTCCCGATGGGAAATGAGTTTGAATCCACGGCCGAGGGCTGCCCAGTCCCATGTGCCCAATAGGCTGAGAGCTTGTCCAAATAACCTTTCCTCCCAGACCTGGCGGAGCATTACGGAACTTTAGAATTAGTTCTTAAAAATAGTCCTTCTCATTCCGCACGCACTCTGTCGCTCAGCTGAGTGGGCTTTGAGGGACGAGCAGGACTTCCAGATGTGAGAGTTACATTTCAGGCGCGGAAGCAGGCGAGTCCTTGGCAGGCAAACCGCTTGGGCATCCTGGTCGGAGGGTGCGGTGGAGAGAAGAGGGCACAGGGCCCGGCTGGGTCTCAGGCCTCACGGGCCGGGCCTGGTGGATTTTTGTGTTCTCATAAGCAGAGAGAGGCACGAACATACGTGAACCCAGGAGAGAGGTAGCTCATCAACCCGGATTTTAGAAACAGGTCAAACAGGAACAGAAAGGGAGACTGGAGGCGTGCTCTGCAGCTAGTTTTCGCTGACTCTCCATTCAAGCGCAAAGTGCTAGCCTGAGACCACTGCTCCTCTCTGCACGGGCAGCGTTCAGTCTGCGAGCACAGTCCCCCCTCGATGCAGCCAAGGACGGGTCGCTGGGAGGAAAGAGTGCAGGCTCCGCAATGAGTTACATCGTGCGGCTTCAAATCCGTTCTCTGCCACAACTGGCTGTGTGGCTCTGGGGAAATTACTTAACCTCTCTGAGTCTCTGTTTCTTCATTTGTGAAAGGAGGATACAGATCTGCTAAGACGATTCAATGAGAAAACATACGTCAGCACCAGCAGAGCCTCGCCCACAGCCAGGATTCTGCGGACGTGAGCTCTTACCTTCACATTCATGGACCCGCCCATTACATGTGTCCCACACGCAACAGGGGCCTCGTTGGTGACTCTCACACTCTCCTGACTGGACACCAGCAAGCACTAGCAGGTGCTGCTTTCCATTTTGGAGGAGGGGTGCTGCCAGTGGTGTAGTTTTTCATAAAGAACCAAACTGTTCCAACTTCACAGGCGTTACCCGGCGAAGCGCCAATCAGCACAGGAAGTGGCAGCGGCTGAGCCCTCCCCGGGCTCGCGGTGCCTGGGCCAGGATCCAGCACGTGATGTGGTGGCCCTGGGGCACGGTCCACACAGCCAGAGCCCCGGGCAGGTCTGGGTTATGCCCGAGTTCCTGCTTTCAGCCCTCACTCTTGAGGACCAGCTCTGAGCCGGGGCGCTGCTGGACACTGCACTGAGCCTCAGAGAAACCCTGCGGGCCTGGCCACCCTAACCCCCTCAACACCCCCTCCCCCGCAACACACACACAACCGGAAACCCACGCATGTGACAAAGCCAGGAGGTGACATGGCCTTGGTGAGGACCTATGTAGGTCGCCAGCTAAGGGAGCCTGGAGGTGGGCACTGGCCTTGACGGGTGAGGCAGGGAGGGGCTGGGGCAGGCAGTGCCAGCGTGGCCAGACTGCCCCGAGAAGGCGCAGGGCGCTCAGCTCGGTGGGCCGGGCGCAGGGACAGGGACAGGCCCCGGAGCACGGAGGTGTTTCGAGGGGACAGGCTTCGGAGAGGTCAGGTCAGGTTAGGGTGATGCTCTCAGATTTGCTTTTCAAAAAGCTCACTCTGGCTGCCGGGTGGAAAAGGAGTCTCTTGGGTTTGACAACTGATCCTTTATCTGCCAAACTGATTGCTTGGGGACCGTGGCAGTGGGCGGAGGGTGGCGTCATCTGTGGCAGGGAGGTACTCAGGAGCGGCACAGGAGCGGCAGGCGCAGCACTGCCACGAGGCGGGCATGGCCCAGGCCCAGTGTGTGGTGGTGCTGCAGGTCTGGCCCCTCGGCTGTGGCCGATGTTGACAAGGGGCTGTTGTTTCTGTCACAAGAAGCTTTTTCTTCTTTTGAGCCACTTCACGCCTGACTGCCATCTGCTGGGAGCACGTGCACACACACTGTCCCACCAGCCAAGAGAGACGTGCTCGCCCCCCATGAGCCATGAGAGACATTCGCCCTCAGTGACAGTGCTGGAGTGACAGATGGAAGTGAAAGGAAGAGCACACTCCTTGAACAGTGGCCCTAGGACAAGGAGAAGGCCTGGCCGTGGACTCTCTTCCCTGGAACGTCCACGGCCACATCCCAGCCTCGGAACCGGGGGACAGCTTTCGCCAAGAGTCGGCACACTGCCCGGGTGACCGCTCCAGGCCCAGGCAGGAGGAGGCCTTGCTTCCTTCCTGAAGGAATCTTGGAGCAAAGGCGGTCGCTGTGAACGCTCCACATTCCTTGGAGGTGTGGCTGCTTTTAAGACCACAGGGAAGATGTGCGTGTTCCTGTGGAGAAGGACATGGAGGGGGTTGGAGAGGACCGTGCCCCAGGCCGTGTCCTGCCCATGGTGGCCAGCCTCTGTCCGGGTCGGCCACATCCTTGCCGACATCTCCAGCCCACGAAGGAGCTCCTGCGTCGGGAAGAGCTCGGCTGTTTCCGCTGGACTCCTGGGGGCACGGCTGGGCAGGGCCGGCGTGTGTGCGGGGCCGGCGGGCGGGCGGGCGGGTGGGGGTGCCCCGAGCAGCGGGCAGTCTGCCTGTTAACAGGGCACCTGGTAAGTGCCACAGTTGTCCTCGGGAAGAAAACCGTAATCAAAATTGCATCTCTCACTCTGACATTTATTTGCGTCCGACTCGGGTCACTGCAGGCTGGCTGGTGGGGTGAATTGCCTCCGTGCCCGGAGGCCTCAAAGCCACTTAGGTTCCCATAATGGAGAGCACCTCCAGCCACATGTTCTGGTGATATCAGTGATTTCACGAGGGCATTGGGAAAAGATGAGTCCAGCGTTTTCTGGTTTGCCAATTAAAGAAAAATAAGGGGACTTTTGCCTGGATTTAACCGCAAGGCAGAAGAGACTGCATTACTTACTCCCATGACCTCCTTTTCCTGAAATCATAGCATTCTTATGTTGGCAGCAGACCTAAAGGTGGGCTCGCAGTTGTAGCCATTGTATGTCATTGTTTCTGCAAAGAGAGAGGACTCCTACTGCCCCGCCAGGCTGCCCAGGAGTGAGGGGCACAGGTAACAGGGAGAGGGAGCAGTTGGCACAGCAGCAGTCCCTGCTCCGAGAGCCAGAACAGAGGTGTTGGCTGCGTCCTGTGATAATTCACTCTTGCTCTAGGCTGGTGGGAGGGGCAGAGGGAGGGAGGAAGAGGCTTTTATTCTAGTTGTAACTTTTGGTTTAGTTCATGCTGAGCTATCTGGGACCTGCCTGCTGATTTCAGCTCGCTGGGGGCACTGAGCAAGGTGGACGCAGCCCCTGCCTTACCCGGCTTGTGCTCTGAAGAGGGGACACAGGGGTATGCATTGTAGACAGAATTAATCCCTTTTAAATCTGCTTAAGTTTCACATTTGGCTTTAGAAAATGTAATATTTTTTCCCTAAAAAAACTGTACCTTCTTTCTCATAACAACTAATATTTACTTAGCACTCCAGGTGCCGAAGGCATTACGCACACTGTTCAAATGCCACTGTGGGCTGATATTACCCCCCCATTTACAAATGCCTCCCAAGGGGGGTCTTCAAACCACACACCAATGCTGCTTGCATAGTCATCTCTATAACCTTGATTAAAATTTGAGATGTACTTGTCCTCTTCTCTAATGAACTGTATTTGTGAACTAAATGCAACCTGTGTACACATTTTTCCTGTGTTACATTTACAAACATCGTATCATAAAAAGGATTGCTTTTACACACGGATGATTCCACATTCATCGGAACATAGCATATACATGTTCAAATTGACATGATGGATTAAATTATAGGCTTATTACTCCTATTTAAAAAGTGTTTTGCTTTTAAAAGGATTCTTTAAATAGAATTTAAACTAAATAGATGTTCTTTAAATAGAATTCTTGTAATGTGCTTAAAATGTTGTGAATGATTAGATTTTAATTCAGCTAATTTACCCAAATTTTAACCTCTATATCAATACCTGTTTTATTGGTTGAACCACATGAAGTTGCTGATAGTCACTATTTTTTACCTGCAGAAGTGCCAGTTTCACATGGTTCATATGACACGTACTCTTATGAAACATTTATCTTTTGCTTCACCAGCCGGAAGTGAATCGGCTTTTATTGAAGAGAATCTCCTACACATAGTTCAAGCAAGCTTCAATCCAACATCTGCTACATGCGAAGTACTGCTCTGGGAAGAAGCGTGTCCGAGGCCACGTGAAGCCTGGGGGTGCTCGCTCCTGGTGAGGGTAGAGGCGTCCATGTGCCCCAGGCCGATCCTCACGCATAACATTGCTGTTTAGTTGCCCGGGTTCTTTCGGTACATTTCACCATGTCACCAGTATGTTTCCATCATCGGTTCATACAGCCATGGGTGGACAACAGATGAACTCAAACCGTCAATCAGGACCTTGTCCGTGGAAAACGGTAATTTCATCATGCTTAAACCTGTGCACGGCTATACCTGTGGATGTTTTCAAGGTTCATCCATGTTGTAGCATGTATCAGGACTTTATTTCTCTTTGTTGCTGAATAATACTCCATTGAAAGATTGATCCCATTTTATTTAGCCATTCATCAGCTGATGGACTTTTATGTTGATTCTACCCTTTTGGCAATTATGAATAATTTTTTTGAATATTCACATGAATGTTTTTGTGTGGCTGTGTATTTGCAATTCTCTTTGGGATATACTTAGGAGTGGAATTGCTCTGGCTCACATGGTAACTCTGTGTTTAACCTGTTGAGGAACTGACAAACTGTTTTTTCAGTGGCTTGCACCATGTGACAATTCTACTAGTAATGCATGAAGGTCCTGAGTCCTTCGAGTCCTCTCCAACACTCAAATTGTTCATCATATTGGGTGTGAAATCACTTTGACTGGCATTACCCTAAGGACTAATGAAGCTGCCTATCTTTGCTTGTGCTTGTTTTCCATTTGTATATCTTCATTAGAAAAAGGTCTGTTCAAGTCCTTTGCCCTTTTCATTGGGTTAGTTGTCTTTTTATTATTGAGTTGTAAGAGGTTTTGTATATCCTGCACATTAGACCAATATCAGATGTATGATTTGCAAATACGTTCTCCCATTCTGTGGGCTTTTTGATGAAGCCAAATTTAGCTCTTTTCCCTTTCATCACTTGTCCTTTTGTTGTCATATCTAAGAAACTACTGCCTAACCCAAGGTCATGGACTTCATTCTTGTTTTCTTCTAAGAGTTTTATAGTTTTACCTTTTAAACTTAGGTCCTTGATATATATTGAGCTGATTTTTTATATGGTTGAGATAGAGGTCTAACTTCATTCTTTTGCACATCGATATTCCAATAGTCTTAGTACCATTTGTTAGCAAGACAATTCTTGAATTGAGTTGGTCCCCTCATTGAGAATCAATTGACTATGATGGAGGACTCACTTCGAGTAACGATGCTGGACATTTGCATTTCATAGTGCTGATTCATACTGCTGACTCATACTGAGTTTATTACTAACTGTTGGGTCCCAGTCCTTCTGCCAGGGATTGGACCTCCTTGGACACTGGGCATTAGAAGATGGAGAAGACATGAGAAGTCATGGGTATAGAGAGTCTTTATTGGAGTTCAAGTAGCCATCGCTAATAAAGCAGGCCACAAAGCAGTAGCAAACACAGGAGCCATTGCTAACAAAGTAGCCTGACCAAGCAGCCTCAAGTGCCAGCTGGTCAATATTACATCTTCTCCATAATGCAGCCCTATACCAGCCTGTTAATGGCAACTTATATATAAGTTCAAACAAAAGAGGATTTATGCCAAATAGTGACCTCAGTATTTGGGTGACAGAAAGGCATGCCTGAGCAGTGTATAGCTTGCTGCATCCTTGTTTTTGCACATGTGTATAGCAAATTAGCCTTGAACACCCTGATTAGGATTCCCATGCTCTGAGTGGTCTTGAACATCAGGTGTACGCTGGACAGGGCCCTTGCACTCCAACTGGCCTTGAGCATCTGGCATACTCTGAACAGGGTTCCCTCACCAACCAAATCCTAGAAGTGTTTTATAGGCGCTGCTGTTAAACCAAATATCCCCCATCCTGCCCTTGTACAAATGGAAACTGGGGCCCCAGATAACAGACCACATCTTCATTGCTCTGAAATGCCACCATTCAGCTGTCATTGCACTAAGTTGAGAGCTTTGGGATGCGAAATTTGATGTCTCTCTAGTTTTGTATTATCTAGATCATCAGCTTTCAGATCAGTCATGAAACACTTAATAAGCTTCATATCAGGTAACTGGTCTAAGTATTGGTGAATAAGATGAGGTACCTCCCTTATGGAGAAGGCATAGAGAAGACATAATACAGAAGTGAGCTAGTATACAGATAATTCCAAGTTGTGAGCTTCTTCAGTAAGAGGTCATTTAGGGAAATCCCTTTTATCTGTAACTAGAGGCCAAGGCACAAAAATTCATGCAAGAGTAGGCCTTCCTTTCCCTCGCTGCCAGCCCTGGTTTCCCTCCGGCACCGAGGACCCAGGCCACCCGCAGGCACCCAGGGCCAGGGCTGCTTCCCTCCTCCTGCCACCAGCAGGCACCTGGAACCCAGGCTGTCTTCCCTCCAGCCCTGGCTTCATCAGGAATGACGTCCAGAATGATGTCCGGAAGACAGAAGACGTCCGGTCTAATTAGCATATTACCCTTTTAATACATACTAGTGGCCAGTGCACAAGTTTGTGCACCTTGAAAGGAACTGTGGGCTGCGAGGCTGTGGTGGGCACAAGGGCGGGTCTCGGCCCATCCTCTGCATCCCTGCCCAGCCCCTCCCGACGCAGCCCCCAGTACCTCTCTGCTGACATCCCTGCTCCTGCTGCTGCCACTCCCATGTGCTGATGGCACTGGTCCTGCTGGCACCCACTGATGGCAGAGAGCAATGGGGCCACTGCCAGGAGCAGGTGTGAGCAGGGCCAGTGCTGTCATTGGGTGTGAATCGCAACTGCTGCCTTTATCACTCCTCAGGAGCAGGGGGAGGTGGAGAAGCCCTGAGGGGCAATTGGGGCCCAGCAGCTGTGCCTGTGCCCGCTTACAGTGTCAAGTGATCAGAGCTGGTGCCAGGTGTTGGCAGCAGGTGCAAGCACCAGGTGGAACTGTGGCACGCAGAAGCAAAGACTTTTCAGTAACCACCAGATGCTCACCCTGATGACAGTGACCGGTGCCCTGCCTTGGTCTGACGCCCCCACTCGCCTGCTCCACCATTCCACCATGACCAATGCCCGCCATGTTCTGCATGCCCCCCTGGTGGTCAGTACATGTCATAGCGACCAGTTGTTCTGCCGTTTGGTCTATTTGCATATTAGGGTTTTGTACATATAGATTGTTTCTAATAGCAATTATGTCCTTACTATCATCTGAGAAACCAGGCATGTCTCAATGTCGTTGCCTAAGATTCAGTTCAGTGGTGGTGGACTTTGAGCAGTAGCCTCCTTGTATCTGATGCTGACATTAAGGAGAACACCCTCTTTGGTACCAGTCAGGGGAGTTCCCCACAGGGATGGCTGGGTTATAGCCCTCACCCGACAGCGTTTTGCTTTTGGTTCTAGAAGAATATATTGCCATCCTAAAAAGGACTCCTTCAGTTTGTTCCATCAGAGGGCTGGACAACATTGCTGCTACTTTCCTTGGATGAATAATACAGTCGTCTGGAGTACAGACCAGACCATCTCACCAGCGGCCACAGCCCTAGGCAGATGTGTGTTCTTCCTCTCTGAAAACTGCCATCAGGTGGGAAGTCTATGGGGTCAAAGGAGGATAATAAAAGGAGAAAGTCCAACGGAAGCTCATGAAAACAAAATGTACCAGAGGGAACCTTGCCCAAACCTTCATCACCTCCGAGACAAAAGCCCATCAGTGGGGGTGAAAAACATCCTCATCCCCAGAGCCGAACACAGTGCCAGGCGCGTCCAACAAATACGTACTGAACGAATGAGCGACACGAGGAAAAATCCGGCGCCAGTCAAAACGTCAGCCTCTTCTGCAGATCCTCTTGTCCCTGAGACTTTTCAAGTTCATCTGAGTATCAGACGTCTGGGTTTTGTTGTGTTAGTTCAACTTTGGTTTTTAAGTCCTTCTTGAACAACGAATTATCGAGGACTCCCAAGGCCCTGAGGAGGGATTGCTGGCTGCCTGGAAGCTCCTGGATCCTGAAGGCAACCTCGCTCCCTGGGGCTCCTGGGCGCTGCTGACGACCTCAGCTCACCAGCCCCTCCACCGGCCTTTGCCCTCTTCCTTCCTGGCCTCACATATTTAGATCAGCAGTTTCTTCAACTAAAATAGTGCTCTAACATGGAGTCTCTCATAGCAACCAGCGGTTCCCATTTGATCGATAAGTCATCTGAGTTGCATTGAATGCAACTGCGAGTGACGTACAGGCCCCATTACAGGTTGTGTAGAGGGGCGGAGGCAGGAGGCGGACAGGGCCAGGACTGGACTGTTTCAGCATAAACGTTTTGCTCAGCACACAATCCCTCTATTGCCACTGATCTTCCTTTTTTGCCTCCATGCACACAAGGAGAACTCAGATTTAATATTCATCAATCCAACTGATTCCATGGAAACAATAATGATTTCTAAGATGAAAAGGAATTATGGATGCTAATCCATATGCTAATCATGTTCTTGGCTGCAAAAAAAAAAAAAAAAAAAAAAAATCAAAATTCTGACTCATCAAATTAAATGACTCATTAAAATACAGGCCATCAAAGGATACTCCGCATTCAGGGCCTGCCGGCTATCAGATGGGACAGGGAGTGAGATAATACTGCCAGACAGTAATTGGCTCCCCGTTCTCGTGGGCAGAAATCTGGGACGCGTTTCTAGGATCACTGTGTGTTTAGGAAGCCCACACAGCATGTGCGCTCTACTGCCCTTGGGCTGTGTTTCCAGTGAGACTATCTGAGATGCATTTCTCTCTTCTCCCAAAGGAAGCGGTTGCTTCTTTTTCCCCACAAGAGGTTCAGAAGAAGGCGCAGCACTCAAGGCAGACACTCATTTGTGGCAGTGCTTTTGCTATTTGGATGAGGCTGTCTGTGCTGTGGCTTCTGACTTCTGGTTTGGGGATGTGGGGGATAGAGGGGAGCAGGAGGCTCAAGGTGGGGGTTGGTGAGGGCAGGGGCACCTCCACACCCATCTTTCAGAGATTTGCTTGAAAGACTGGTCTAATCCTACATCCCCCACACCTTCCTGCACCTTGGACTCCTTTGAAGACCTTTTAAAAACAATGCAGATGCCATGCTGTGCCCCGGACTGATGAACTCAGAATCTCTGATAGTTTAGAAACGTCCCAGGAGGCTAATGAGCGGCCTGCGTGCAGAACGACTGGGTCTGGTCCAGAGGTTGGCAGGTGGGGACACCCTCATGACGATTGGAGACTGACCAACTCCTTCAGGGCATTCTCTTGATGTCATTCAATTTCTTTCGTCTTTCATTACAAACATTATGGACAGGAGCCTTAAAGCAGGCCACATGGCATGCAGGGTAACAGGAGTTTGACTTCAGAGGCTTGATGTTTATAGCCAGGAAACTTGAGGATTCTCTCCAGTACTTAATAGGATCCGTGTCCGTGAGCCCCACCTGCCTTCTAGAACACTTCTTTCCCTGTCAGGGTCAGAACCCAGGTCACTCAGAAGGCAATCAGCAGCCCACAGACAGAAACTGCGTTCACCGGAGTCCTCCGTCCCGACATCATTCCTCAGTCTCGCAGCCCTGGAGTCTTGGGGCAACTGATCCTGGCTGCTCACGGCAGACGCATCGTGTCAGGATGGCCCACAGAAGGAGTTTCGGGACAGAAAGCTCCAATTAAACACCTGCAAGTCATTTACACTATTTTTTGTTGTTGTTGTTCATAATTTAGTCATTTCAAGCAGAATAGTTACATTTTGGGCACATTCTGTATCTTTTTTTTCATTTTTTTTTTATTACATAAAGTTTTACAAAGATTAGTACATATATCTCTTTTTCCCCTTGCCCTTCCCCCACCCTCCCCCAGTTTTCGTGTCCATTGGTTATGCTTAAATGCATGCACCAAAGTCCCTTGGCTGATCTGTTAACCCCCACCCCCAACATCCCTGTCCTTGTTGCTGTAATTTGACAGTGTGTTTGATGCTGCTCTGCCTCTGTATCTATTTTTGTTCACCAGTTTATAATGGTTATTATTATCCATAGATGAGTGAGGACATGTGGTATTTTTCTTTCATTGACTGGCTTATTTCACTCAGCATTATGCTCTCCAGTTCCATCCACGCTGCTGCAAATGCTAAGAACTCCTTCCTTTTTACAGCAGCATAGTATTCCATTGTGTAGATGTACCACAGTTTTTTAATCCATTCATCTGCTGATGGGCACTTAGGCTATTTCCAAATTTTAGCTATGGTAAATTGTGCTGCTATGTACATGGGGGTGCATATGTCCTTTCTGATTGGTGTTTCTGGTTTCTTAGGATATATTCCCAGAAGTGGGATCACAGGGTCAAAAGGGAGGTCCATTTTTAATTTTTTGAGGAAACTCCATACTGTTCTCCACAGTGGCTGCACCAGTCTGCAACATTCTGTATCTTTAAGATTGCATGTTTGTTCCTAAACTCTAACAACAAGATCTCAGGAGTCTATTCAAACTGGGATCACAATTTCATCAATTGTGTCTACTGAGGAACCTCGCACTGAATTCCCCGCGAAGCTTGTGCGGTCAGGAACAGACCAATCGGCAAGACCCTCTCCTTGCGGCCACTCGCTGTCAGCTTCCCACAGCGGGGCTGGGCAAGGCCGGTGCCAGCACCGCTCACATTCCCACACTTCCACTTGCAAGTGGCAAAGGCACTTTAAGTAACTGCGGTGGCTAAAGCCTCACCATCCCTTTCAGCTCATGTAAAAGCCTCCTTGGCAGGAATATTTTAAGGCGAAAAAAATGTGTGAAATGTCTTCCAGTCCATCTGCCACTCCCTAAATCCTGTCCGCTGTTTCCTGTCACTGTGAGGAGACACTCAAATATCCCACTGACCCCCTCCCCCCCGACAAGCCCACGCGTGCACCGAGCAGCCTCGCTTACACTGAGTGACTTCTTGGGTCACTGGTTCTTGCTCTGAGGTTTGTGCCAGCATGGGATCACAGCGGGAAACCGGACAGCTGAACTCACGAGGCTCCAACGTTAGCAGGGATGGAGGGGACAGCGGCTCTGCAGCCTGTAAAACTGGGTGAAAGATTTTGTTTTCTCCGTAGCAGTGAACAGATGCACAGCAATGAACCAGCACTACCTGCTCCGTGGGACGTTGTGAGACGTGGGAGATACTGTGCACAACACCGCCACCTCGCCCTCTTCCTCTCTCAGCTGGGCCTCCATCCAGCTCCCTTTGATTCTATTTCTGCAGAACCTAACCCATTCCTTCTTTCTTGGTTCTCTTTCTGAATTCCTGTCTTCTTATTGTGATTATTACCAGTTGGCTGGCCGGTTTGTCTTCTACTCCAGTTTCTCTCTCCTCCCCTTCTGGCCACCACCTTCCATCAAGTCTGAAAAAGGCCTCTTAAGTGACCTTGCTGAACTCTACTGATCATGACATTTCCCCTTCTCCAAATCAGAACCCTCCAATGCGGCCACATGACCTGCTGAATGACAGTTCCCACCCACCCTGCATGACATCCAAGGCCATTCACGAGCTGACTCCAATCTAGAATTGTCTCCTCATATATTTACGGACTGAACTGGCATGAAAATATTTACGTTTGTGTCTATTGTTCAAGGATAAAGCTTCAGAGCATTCAACAGATCCAACAAATGAACCCAAGATGTTGAAGAACTGCCCAGCATACGGAACCTGCCAGGTCTTTGCGTCCACCTTCCAATGAGCCGCTGCTCCCGGGCCTC